>VXAK01006506.1:0-10596 GCA_013399435.1 Arenaria interpres | reverse complement strand
TCCCCACATCTCAGCTCCATCTCCCCTCTTTCAGTGTCAAACCCTTCCCCCTCCTCCTAGGGCTCCCCTCCCTGATCCAGAGTCCCTCCCCATCTCTCCTGGAGCCCCTTGAGGGACTGGAAGGGGCTCTAAGGTCTCCCCGGAGCCTTCTCTTCTCCAGGCTGAACCCCCGCAACTCTCTCAGCCCCCCCTCCCAGCAGAGGGGCTCCAGCCCTCCCAGCATCTCCGTGGCCTCCTCTGGCCCTGCTCCAACAGGCCCACGTCCTTCTGCTGTTGGTGGCCCCAGAGCTGGAGGCAGCACTGGGGGGGTGTCTCCCCAGAGCGGAGCAGAGGGGCAGAATCCCCCCCTGGCCCTGCTGGCCACGCTGCTGGGGATGCAGCCCAGGATGGGGTTGGCTTTCTGGGCTGCCAGGGCACGTTGCTGGCTCCTGTTGAGCTTCTCACCCACCAACACCCCCAAGTCCTTCTCCTCAGGGCTGCCCTCAGTCCATTCTATGCCTGGCCTAGATTTGTGCTTGGAATACAAATATACCTGTATTTATTAAGCCTTCAGAAAGGCCGGCCTGGCAGGGGCTTCTCTCCAAGTTGTGTAAGGAGGTTTGGTGTTGGTGTGCGCATCAAACGTAGACGCCTTGCCACAGGGACAGGTCACAGCTGTCCCCTGACTCATCATGCCCCTGATGATCATCTCCTTCCTACTCTAAAACCCCAGGGTGGAAATAGGTGTTCAGAAAGAGCTTGAGTTAGCAAAAGAGCTTCCGCAGCCTTAACCTCATTCTCTGCAACTGCTTAAAAATTTCTCCTGAAAGCTGGCCGTGGCTCCCCCGCTGAAAGAGGGGTGTCTGTCTTGGGGCACAGGGGCAAGAGTGGAAATTTCAGCCCAAGGAATAAGCTGGTTGAAAGAAATTGTAAGTTTGCTTTAATCCAGGCTGGTGGACATTGCCTTAAAAAGGTGGTGTGTACTTTGCTCATACCGTGGTTTCCTTGTTACAGGGTTAAATCCTGCTGATTTAGCAAAAAGAACTGTGTAATAGTAGAGTGGGAAACGTAAACTTTTGAGTACAGAGTAAATATATTAGACAATAACAGGAGCTTTGGTGGCTGTTGAGGTCCTGGAAAGAATCCTTTATGTGTTTGTCTCTTTGAGTTATGTTTCAGGTATCCTTTTCCTTAGTAAGTATCTCTGGTGTTTATCACTTCTAGAAACGGTGCAATATTTTGCTTTACTGTGACTTGTGGGTGACTTCTGATGGTTTTCTGTTCCGGAGGGTCTTGGGTAACCAGAGCAGGACTTAAAATGTTTTGATTTCACTCTTGCTGCCAGACAAGGCCAATACTTAAAGGACAACTTGCCCAGTGTTGCGTGGTCAGTGGGAGCCCTGGGCTGTTTCCCCTGGGTGCTCGGTGTCTCTTCCCAGACATCACTGTTTTTGAAGCCAGAATCGAGTTTGGAGAGCAGATTCTATGAATTGTATGAAGGACTGGTGCTAAAAAGCTCCGAGTTCCTTCTAGGACTAGCCAATTTATCAAAACTACCAATTTAAGTTGAAGGTCGTACTCGTAGGTTGTAGATTTATTTTCATTTTGGGGGGAGAGCGCAGAGAAAGGAGAGGTACGGGTTTCTCCAGTGCATAAGTTGAAACTTACTTCAGGCACCTCGCAGGGATTCGTGCCGGCTTCATAAATTCCAATTTTTATTTTTTAATACAAATTAGAGCTTTCCAAGCCAACGTGTGCGCACAGCGACGCTTCCCAGTAAAAACGATTAACTCGCGCAAAGCCGTTACCTTGAGTAGGAAAGAGAGAATTGGTTGATAGTGCTAATGGAAAACTGCCCCCAAAATGAAGAAGTACGAAGTTAATATCCGTGAATAGGTGAGGTTTAGCTTGCACCTTCTCTGGTATCGTGTCTGTAGAGAGGTATTAGTGGATGTTTCAGTAGCAAAGACTCAAAATCTGGAAAACCAAGCATGCGAATAACGCCTAGAACATGGAAGGGCGGTTTCTGGAGAACTTTGTGCAAGTCGTAATACAAAAACAAGCACGTGCCGGAGAGTTACAACCGTCCTATGCAATTACTTCTGAGTCACGCGCTTTGTTGTGCTTGCTCTTCTAACTGCTGAAACCTCAGCTGTGAAACTCGGGAGTCAGTCACAGCGTCGTAGTCTTCAAATTCGTGTGATTAATGCATTCCCTTAACCACACAATACTGGCTTGTGCCCTGCTGACTCTGCAGTAGCCTCTGTCATCACAGCCATTTTATTCCACGCTGCACGTTGTTACAGCTGGGTCGTAGTTGCTGAGCGTGTTACCGGACAAGGATTTTTTTTTTAAACGGGAAATTTTTTTAAAGAGGAAGCTGTAAGATTGCTGAATGCGAAATATTAATCTTCACGTGTTCAGGCTGTAAGAATACCGTAAATTCAAATCATAAAAGCTATTTTCATTGTTGCGGTGGTTATTTTTTTCCTTTTTTTTTTTTGTAAATGTTTAACTTCAGTGATACCAAGTCACTACATTGACAGTGTCATTTAATGTCAGTTTTTTAAACTAAGGAAATTAATACAGTGTGTACAAAATAGATTTAATATATTGAAAGCATGTTGCAAATGCAGCCATAATCCTGTAAGTATTTCCATTATTACTCTTGTATCTAACCCCTAAAGTGTTGGATATAAGATACAAAAAAAGCCCCAAAGTGTTTTTTTTTTTTAATTGAGTTAGTTTAACACACATTGCTAGGCAAAATGTGAGTAAATTATGGTGATTACTGCAGAGAACAGAGTTAATCTAACCCAGTTTTAATTGTATCTAATTTAAATTGATGTCATTAAGTTACACGGTTGCATGTTCTTGTTGCTGCACATATGCTTTTCTTAAGTAGGAGGCTCGGGGGACTCACCATTTCATAATTCATTCTGCCCAGTTAACTCCATTTACCTGCATTTCACTTGCACTTAAAGCTGAACGAGTTAAAATATCCTGCGGCAGTTTTGGTCTATGTGAACATTGAGTTTCATTTTTTTGGGTATGTTTAAATGGGCAAATTTTATATATTGTTGCATGTTTCAAAATGCTGGTCCAGAGTGCTGGTTACAGATCCGTTGAGCTCTAAAAGGTTTAGTAGCGTGGCAAAAAGAATGGCTTTTCTGGCAGTGAACGAAAAAAAACTGGTTTTCTGTTGCCTGCAAGGTCAGTGCACACAGAATGGCTCAGGTGTAGGGCAGGGGTTTTGTCTTCATGTAGACTCGTCACATATTCCTTTGTAATTTGAATTTAATTTGGGTAGTTCTGTACAGTTTTCTCTCTGAAGCCGTACCTACTTGGCTAATTTAAGGACTGCAGTTTGAGGAACGCCTGGTTTGGGGCAGCCCAGATGGTTTTATTCCTGTTCGTTGAGGTTAATTATCCATAACGTCCTGACTTATGAGGCTACTAGAATAGCTGTTAACTATGAATAATTTAGTACAGCATCATATTGCGTGCCACTTAAGAAAGCCTTTGCCTGTGAATCCTTCTATCTTGTTGAAATCCACTCAATAGTATGGAGGTTACTGCTTGCATTGATATTTTGTTATGCACTTTCCGTTCTATTTTAAGATTTATCAGTGTATGAAGGCAATGTGAATATTTTATGGTGATAAGTAATAAAAATACCTGTGCCAAGAGTAGGCATAGTTTGTTTTTGAAAAGCTGAGGGATTAGGCTAGTCTTCAGTGTTAAATTGTCTTTTAAATTTATTTTAAACCTTGGACTGGCGTAGTGCAGTTAGCATTTTCTCCACTGAGATTTATGTAGTTGAGAGAATTCACATCTCAGAATATACTTTTAGGCAATATTTCGTTATGGGGAAAGGAGAGAGGCTTAACGAAAGACTTGCCAGCGAGAGTACAAGATTTCAGTGCTTTCTACAAATTGCCTTATTTGCTCATACATCTGGCTAGAGCAGACTGGCTCGTATTACGGAGGCTTTTTTTTTCAGGAGAAAAACTGCAAATACTGAGCTTTGAAGCAGTTCCAAGTGTAGATAAATCTACTGTACGCCTTTAGGAGACTTGATCGTTATAACTTAGCGCTGGATGTGTTTTTTAAGAATGCTAAAATGATAGTGTTTTGTCATTATCATAAACTAGATTTTTCACGAAAACACCCCAAAGCATTAGGGAAGAGCTTCACGAAGAAAGAAGTTGCTTTGGAAATGTCAAGGGAAGAATGCAAGAGTATCCACATGCAATAGGAGTAATAGAGAAGAAGTTTTCTTTGGGGCTTTTTGGGGAGAGAGACTAATGCTTTGTGATATTTCAGGAAGGCCTCTCAGATGTCTGGGAAGGTGTTTTTATTTTCCCTTTCTGACTACTTCCAGATTTCTGTTAGCGCTCCCGTTCTTTTTCTTGACTCGTAAACTTTTCTAGGGAATCCGCTCCCGAGAAAACCCGGGAGACAGATTTTTCAGTCCTCGTGCCGCGTTTTTAGAAGGGGTTCTGCTGGTCTCTTTTCACCCCTTTTAAAGTCACTTTTTAAAAATTCCAGCGGAAGCACGTTCCCCTCCTCGTCTGGCTGGACAGAAAGGGAGAGAGGGGCCAGGGAACATCAGGAATGGTACCCAACGGGCAGAGTTTTGGCTGGAATACGTGTTTCTTGGTCATTATGAGCCTGTTCATTGGGATGCTCTATAGAATGGTCTAGGTTGGAAGGGACCTTTAAGATCACCAAGTCCAACCATCAACCTAACTCTGATAAAAAAAAAACAAACGAAAGAAAAGCATACAAAAGAACCCCCCACATCACTAAACCATGTCTCCAAGCACTATGTCAACCCATCTTTTGAACACCTCCAGGGATGGTGCCTCAACCACTTCCCTGGGCAGCCCATTCCAAGGCTTGATAGCCCTTTCAGTGTCAAAATTTTTCCTGATATCCAATCTGAACCTCCCCTGAACATGTGTATCTATAGGTATATCTAAGCTGTACGCATCTTAACTCGTCTCCAGAACTGTTTTGTAGGACGTTCCCAACCTCATTTAGAAAGAAGAACTTTTTGGTTTTTTTTCTTTTCCAAATGAGATTTGCTGTGATATATGTGATGCTGTTAGAAGTTGACACGGTGACGTACAGTCATCCCTTGGTGCCTGCTTCAGCGATTGAAGATAAAAAAGGCCTTTTATCTTTTTGTGCTCCTTCGCAGGGCAGTAAGTAATTTAGGTGTCCCTTAAGGGTTGGTAGTTAAACGCTAAGATCTTGCTAGATGTGTTTATTTCTCCTTAAAGGCGAGGATTGAGATCGGTCCCTTTGAACGGGCACTCTTTGAGCTGTACATTATGGGGTGGTTTTAATAAACTCTCGAATCTCTAATAGTTGTGCAGTTTACTACTGACTCAGCCGATACTTTGATGGGAATGCAGCTTTGTTTACAGATGGAAAGAACTCCTTATGTTGTCCAGCCCCGGTGTAAAATTTTTAAGGTCGTTTATTTTCAGGTTGGGAGCTTAAAATTCAACTGAAAATTAGTGGGACTTTCCTTATTCCAGACCTTTTTTGATCTGTGTTTTAATTGTCTTCTCCCTGCAAATGCTTTTTTATGTTGAAATAAACTATAATTTGCTTCACTAGGCAGCCATGAAAAGATGAATTCCCAATTTTCCTGATGCAAGTGATAAAAGATGTCTGTGTTGTATGCACAGCATGCGCTCGTACTTTTCTGGTATACGTGGCACGCTCGTAATCTCCAGGTTCTGATTCATCTGAATTGTGAGAATGATTGCAATTACTGTAAATAATTAATGATCTGTTGTAGCTGTGGGTTGCTGTTGCTGGGCTTGGCTGAATCAGCAGCACGGGCTGCAGAGCTCCTCCTCTGGAGAAAACCAGGCTGAGGTCCTACTCTTAAGGCAGTGCAAGAAAGTGAGGGCACAGAATGCCCCATCTCAGCCCTTACCTTTTTCACGTAGAGGCGTGGGAGGAAGCAGGCTATGAAGTTACCTTCTGCCTTTTATTTTTGTGTTTAAAATAAACTTTTCCCTGTTGCTGTAGAAACGTGGCAGTTGAAGTGTCGCAGTTAACAAAATATTACGCAGCTGATGGAGTGTCATTGTTTTGATGCAGTCTGTGACCAGAAGTTTATTAAAGCCTTGGTATTTGTTTTTTTCTTATTTAGCTTTTATCAAGTGGTGATTTTATGCAATGGCATCAAGCCACAGTTCTTCACCAGTGCCTCAGTCCAACAGCAGCGATGCTTTCTTTAAAAAGGAAATGGATGCCACAAAACGTTTCCGACCTGTGCAGTCGCTGCCTGATGTGTGTCCCAAGGAACCTACAGGTAACGTTGGTGTCAAGGAGAGTGAAAATGCAGTTAAATTTGCTAATCCATTTACAATTGTTCAGTCAAATTTTCTCATATGCTGGGTGGAATGTACAAAGCCATGATCTTATTTCAAAGTGTGCTGTCGTTCTGCTTTATGCCACCCAGTGTCCCTTTGGAGCAATGGGAGAGCCTTCCTTTGTAAAGCTTCTTTTCAGATGTCCACGTTATAGATGGGATCTTGCTTTGTGTGATCCACTTCAGAGCTGTGATCCCTACTACAGGCAGGCAAGAAGAGGGTATATTCTGTCAGAGCCCATAAAAGACTCATCCAGTGCACTTGGAGCTATCATAAACCCGAGTTTTGGGGTCATAGCTGCTGTAGTGTACTAAAGCTGAGTTTATAAAAAGGAGTCGGTGGGGTGGGATCTTCAGAATTATGAAATATAATGCTAATGAATTTCAGCTGTAGTCCTGATTGAGTTCAGATTATTAAAAATGCGTTTGTGGTTGGAAGTTTTTTCCCTTCAGCAGAAGCTGATGTTGTTGAGCTAAATATGTTTAATGAGTGTGCGTACACCACTGTGATGAGAACTTGTGTCGGTTAATCTGATAGAAGAAATGCAAGTTAAAGTGTTGCAGAAGGAGAATATCGTGTGTCTTTTGCATGGATGATTCTGATCCACTGTGTAGTTGTGAAAACGTGGTTTGCTTAAGAACCGCGTTTTCGCAAACACACAACTTTCAGTTTCTCACCTTAACAAACTGTCTTGTCTTTTGTGCTGCAGGCGATCCCAATAATTTATGTGACAGCCCATCTCTAGTGGTGGATCAGCACAGATGGACTATTTATCATTCCAAAGTCAATCTCCCAGCAGCGCTAAATGATCCTAGGTTAGCAAAAAGGGAATCTGATTTCTTTACAAAAACATGGGGAGTGGACTTTGTGGACACTGAAGTCACGCCTTCATTCTACCTCCCACAGATCACCAAGGAACATTTTGCATTATACCAACAGGAAATCACTCCGGTAAGAACCCCAAGTTAGATGCACGTCGTCCAGAAATAGATTTGAGATCCTTCTTCTAATTGGAGATTGTCCCTGCTAGTAGTCCATCATGCAGTTAGCTGCTAATTAATTTGCTCTTCAGTGCTTGTTGACTCTTCATTAGGCATTTCCTGGTTTATAATCTCAGCATTTGTAGCGTGGAAAATGCTGTCTAAATTCTCTCTGTATTTTTTTTTATTTGTATTTCTGAATACTGAGCTCTGCACCAGGGCTTGCAGTTCGTATTTATTCTTTCTGATTATTAATCTGTTTTTTCTGTAAGGATTGTTTAATGATTGGGCTCTACAGTGCAATTTTCAGACCTTTGGATCAAATATAAAACGTGACTATGGGCTGCAAGGATTGGAGATGTTTTTTAAGAGTCTCTAATTTAAACATTTATACGTGAAGTTCTTAAACTATAAATAGGTCTAGTATCTTGATGATTTCTTTTGTAACAGGAAAGTTTAAGCTACATCTAAGGACACCAGGACCAGTAGGAGACTTCTACAAACTCTTGAAATACAGGTGTCAGTAAGTATGTAGTTTGTTTTGTGGTTTTTTTTTAACCTGAAAGAACATGTAGAAGTCTCCTGCTGTTTTCTGCTTCCTTGGTTTGTAGCTTTCTTATTTTTCTGCTGGTACAGAAGCGGTTGCAGGCAGCGTTACTTGTGCAAGTCATAGTTAAAGTATGTGAAAGTGGATTGTCTGTAACTGAACTATTGCCATCGGTTCACGCATGCAACATTTAAAACGTTTAAGAGTTCATCTGTTAAAATAAGCGTGTAATGCAGTGACTGCTAAATGAAAGAAGATTTTGGGAAGAGGCAACTGACCGGTGATGTAGCTTCTAGCAGAGATCCAGCTGGCATTTGTGTTCTTTAGAAATGTAATTTCTCACCACTGTGGTCTCTGGTGGTGTGTACACCTGTAGATAAAATTAGAAGCTCAACATGATGAAACAAGATACAGGGTTTCAGTAAGGTACTAATTAGTAAGATGTGGAAGCAATTTCTACTAATTTAGCAATGAAAAGGCATTCATTGTGTATTAGTGTGATTTCTGGATTAGACAGCAAATAAATTTTTGGATGTGTAATTATGGTTCTATCTCATTATGTAGAGAAGTTATTTCACCGCTTCAGTAACTTTTATTTTCATTTTCTCTTGAGATGTAAAGATACAGAAAAAAACAACGTATCAACTGTAGGTTGCGATTTTTGGTACCTTTCACCTGGACAGACATCATCTGAACTTTTAAAAGGGAAAAAAACCAAACACTCCTGTGAACTTGTCTGAATTATTTGGCATAATGCAGTTATGTTTCACTAAAAATGTTCTGAATGTTCTGTTTCACAGAAAAACTTATTTTTTTTTTTAAGCCTCAGAATAATTCTTTCACACATTTTCTCTTTTACAGAGAGAGAAGGTTCATGAAAGATGCAAGAATATTTGTACTCCTAAAGATACCTTCGAGAGGACATTATTACACACCCACGGTACAGTCAAAGCCTTCCATTAGTTATTAAAAAGTAATTTATTTTGTATCAATGCGTTATGGCATTCAGTAACAAATGCTATAACCTACCGATCATCTCCTTTACTTGCTCAAGGGCTTCATGTGCTATAATAGCTGATGATGATCTCTTTGTAAAAATAATTGAAAAGCCATAATGGTTGACTAGAAGTATTCATGACCACTGTTGATATTCTATAGCTTAAAATGCTTGTGATACCTGCTCTTAAACTTTTCCTTGGCACGTTTGCATTCGTGGCAGGTCATTTTATCCCTGGCAGTGTTTTCTTTAACTTCCTTTTGTTTAAGATCTGTCGAGGCTGTTGCATCAAATCTGTAGCAGCTGTTGACTTTGCAATGAAGAATGGCAGTGCTGGGCCTTTCCTGTCTCCCTGCCATGAGGATCATGGAATGGCTGAAGTGGGAAGTGACATTTCAAGATGGTCTAGTCCAGACCACCTGGTCAAGCAGGGTCAGCTATGGGAGGGCAGTTTCCAGCTGCGTTTTGAATTTATCCATGGATGGAGATTATAAAATCATGGAATCATAGAATGGTTTTTGGTTGGAAGGGACCTTAAAGATCATCAAGTCCCAAACCCTGCCCTGGGCAGGGACACCTCCCACCAGACCAGGTTGTTCAAGGCCCCGTCTATCCTGGCCTTGAACCCCTCCAGGGATGGGGCAGCCACAGCTTCTCAGGGCAACCTGGGCCAGGCTCTCACCACCCTCACAGCAAAGAGTTTCTTCCTGAGAAGAAACTACATCTACATCTCCCCTCTTCCAGTTTAAAACCGTTCTCCCTCATCCTACAGCTCCACTTGCTGATGAAGAGTCCCTCCCCAGCTTTCCTGGAGCCCCTTGAGGGACTGGAAGGGGCTCTAAGGTCTCCCCGCTGCCTTTTCTTCTCCAGACTGAACCCCCCCAACTCTCTCAGCCTGTTGTCACAGCAGAGGGGCTCCATCCATGGATCATCTCCATGGCCTCCTCTGGCCCCACTCCCAAAAGGTCTATGTCCTTCTGATGTCCCCAGAGCTGGAGGCAGCACTGGGGGGGTGTCTCCCCAGAGCGGAGCAGAGGGGCAGAATCCCCCCCTCGCCCTGCTGGCCACACTGCTGGGGATGCAGCCTGGGATGGGGTTGGCTTTCTGGGCTGCCAGCGCTCGTTGCTGGCTGAATATGCACTTGGGCACGACCTCACTGGGCAACTGTTCCAGTGTTTGATCACCCTCAGAGTAAAAATATTTCCTTATGCTCAGATGGAGTTTTTCAGGTATCATTTTCTGCCCACTGTCTCTTGCCCTGTGTCTGGGCACCACCGAGAAGATCCTCCTCTGTCTTCTTTACACCCTCTCATCAGATGTTTAAAAACATGAATAAGATCCCCCCTGAGCTTTTATAGCTAATCAGTCTCATCCTTTCCTCCTATGCAAAATGCCCTGGTCTCTTAATCATCTTTGTGGCCCTTCACTGGGCTCACTTCAGTACGTCTAGGTCTGGTTTGTACTGGGGAGCTCAGTACGGGGCACACCGCTCCAGATGTCTCACAGTGCTGGGTGGAGAGGGAGGATCTCTTGCCCTCGACCTGCTGGCAACGCTCTGCCTGATGCAACCCAGGATGCTTTGCCGGAAGAGTTTGGTGCTGGCTCGTGGTCGGTTTGTCCCCAGGTCCCTCTCTGCATGGGGGCTTTCTGGCTGCTGCACTCAGGTGTGTGATGGTGCCTGGGGTTGTTCCTCTC
>VXAK01006500.1:5272-29285 GCA_013399435.1 Arenaria interpres | reverse complement strand
AAAATCTTAATTACATTTTAAAATCTAGTAGCAGATCAAAATCCTGACATTACTGACATCAGATTGTTTTCGCCTGGACTGAAAATACAGCCACAGTAGACTAAAGGAAACTCTGAAGTAATTAGAAATCATAACATAACATTTAATACATGGAAAAAGGTTGCATGGCATTCAGCCTATGTGAATCAGTGCCACCAGAACTATTTTGGATTGGGAAGTCTCTTCCTGAGGAGAAAGGTTCATAGCTCCCCAGCAGCAGTCCCTGACTTCTCACCATGAGCTTTGTAATGCTGCAATCATCTTCAACTTAAACATCCAGCCATAAATTTTCCAAACTCCATTTTACATCCTGCAAGATTTCCCTCTTCTTCTACCCAACAAGAAATTTTCTATAACCCTCCTACTGTGGTAGCTGGAGAGTGTCTTCAGATGTTAGGCTTATATATTACTCATCTCTCACTCAAATTAATTTATTCTTGGGCTAACGATTTCTTCCAGTTTGATTAGATCATTTCCTTTCTTGTTGTTCAGTCCTCTAGGATGCTTTCAATAGCAATCATATCATATGACTACATGAATGAGGGGTTTTGTTGTTGTCTTGGGGTTTTTTCCCCCATTTCTGTTTTAAGCATAGGGTCTAATCTGTACCTTGTGTAATAACATTATCTCTTCTCCATCTCTGTGTCACACATCCTGAAATATCATTGACCTTTTTGATTGTGTTATCCTATCTGTGCCCATAATCACTCTGTGATAGGTTAAACCAGCCATGACTGAGTTTTTCCCACCAGATATCCCCATGTTCTCAGCAGAAACTCTTACTATTCATCCCCTTGCACTTCATGGGTACCTTCTGTATATCTCTCCCATCATTTGTTTCAGATTTATTTTATCTTTCTCCATTACAGATGACTAAACTATATCCATAACTCCCATTGAGATGTCTCAGTGTCTTGTACAATGTTTTTAGTATTTCCCTATCTCTACCTATCTAACAGAATGTACTGGCATTTTTCATGGTCCTTCCACATTGCTGGCTCATAATATTCCCCTTTGTTGTCCCTTATTGTCTTGACCTGAGTCACTATGTTGGGGCAGAAGCCCTTGTTATAAATTTCCCAACTCACATCCTTGCTCTCCGCACTCACACATCAGCATTCCAATTACATTTCTATTCCTTCTGCGTTCAGTTGCATTGCAGCTTTCCTGTAGGCTATTCCCATCAGCCTTAATTCCTACTTGCTGTACTTTTTATTACAGATCCCATGTAAATTCTCTTTGCAATTTTTCACTTCCTTCCGAGCATGGATGATTCTCTCCACCAAGAAAGCCTCACATCCTATTAAAAACAGACCAAGTGGCCTCGTTTCATGGATTACTTTTCCTGTTTCCTAAACATATATAATAAATCATCTTATCTTCGTGCATACAGTATCATTCCCAAATATAATAAAATTTCAAATACGTACTTTTATGTCCTTAAGAGTACTGACATTTCTAAAGGCTTTTCAAGGCTTTCTTCCCTTTATGCTGCAGGGCATCTTTTACTTTTGAAATTTCTAAAGTAACCTTACAACTTTAGGTGTGCAAGCCCATAACCTGTTGCCATTAAGAAGGGTAGAACTAATTAACACGTTCCTAAGAATTTGAAAACCTAATGCAAAAATGTAGAGAAACGAGGAGAGGGTATGGGAGGCCAGCAGCCAAGTGATTGTTCCAGTTGAGATGAGGCAGGGAGTGCATCCATCATGCAGAAGGGTCAACTGCCAACATGCCTGAGGGATCTTTAACTTGCACGGCCTGAACATCTGCACGTGCTAGTGGAAGAATAGACCTGAACCCACCACAACGATTCTTGGGGGATGCTGAACTATGGAAATAAAATTTTATATGGAAATAAACTCTAATGTGCTGTAAATCATTATGCAGCTGTGAATCATTATGCAGACAACCAGATTGTCTTCTTAAGTCAGGAAGGTCTCATTGACAAGTCCACATCCCCAGCTGGACACAGCTCCAAACATCAATCTGAATCTTGGGCAAGACACTGCATGAGATTTTTCTCTGTGGGCAACATGCCCTCTCCAAGAGCTTGCAGACATTCAGCTCCCTCTCCTCCAGCCTCTATCATCTCCTCCTCAGTTTTACCATTCCCTGGCTTTATTCATTCCCTTGAGTTTGGCTGGTGTTTATACTGATGTGGATTCCCTAGCCATAAAAGGACCAGACATACGTTTATGGGAACCTCATGGGAATACAACTAATAAACAGCATAAGCAAAGCCTAATTTAAACATGTCTCATTAAAATTAATAACACCATTGAATGTAAGAAAGACCATTCAGTGTGGCCAGGGAAACTGAGTGTAATTTTTATGCTAAAAAATTGTAAGACAGAAATATTTTTCTTCTCTCAAAAAATATATAGTGTGTAGCACAAAGTATCTCTATAAAACCTCACATTATACCCTATGAATTACTACAGACACGTTTGTGTTGTTGAAACTGGATTAAAGAGGGTTCTGGCAAAGTCTTGTGTATCTTCAGCTAAACCATAAATTGAATTCATATGCTTTTTCTTTTTTTTCCCTCTCCAAATGAGCCTCATCTTGTTGAATTTTTGCTGCTGATTTACATAGGATACTTTTAAAGCACAGAGTATGAAAAGAAAATACAGTAATTCATAGGAATGGAAAATACATAGTTGTACAGAAGAAATTTGCGTTTTCTGGCTGGCCACGAGCAAAGTTTAACCCCTAGGATTTGGTATTTGGAAGAAGTAGGAGGATATTACTTCTTGCCTGAGAGCATCGTTTGTATCTTAAAATCACACACTTCCTATCAATGCCGGTTATCCCTCCTGTTTCCCAAAGAAAAGAGTGAGAGTGTTTCCTGGGGGGCCTCATTCATATTTATAGGCCCAAACTCACTAGAAAGTTTCATTAAAAGGGCAAAAATTATACATATATTCTAAAAATATTCAAGATAGGCATCTGACTAGAGAAGAGAAACTCCATTCACGCCCCATGAAGGTAAAAGTTTCAGCGTAGTTTTCCATAGAGTAGCCATTAGAGAATCCCCACAGGTACACCCCACTGAGGTGCTATACTGTTAAGACATGAGGGTTCAATATTTTGCTTCCCAGACTAATTACCACCCCTTATTTTCAGCCTAGACTGCACCCAGCCACAGTCACAAACCTCAGCATAAAACTGGACAAGAGAGGGTGGCGTTTCACCCACCCACAACAATTAAGGTTATTAAGATTCATGGCAGGGTAACCAAGGCACATTGCACGTGTCAATTCTGTTACAGCATGGAAGTCATCTCCCACTTTGCAGATATGATCAACTTTCCTCCTTGCAGGAGGCCATGTGAATACAAATAAAGCCCATTAGTGCCGAAACACCACAGCAATGAGGGTCAGTCCAAGAACATGAGATAAATGTGTGATGGAGAACAGAAATAATCCATATTTACCCAGAATTACCTTCCCTGATAGAAACAAAGTTCTGCCAGGACTGAGTCTGGCAAAACCATTTTGATATAGAGAGGAGCTTTACCCTGTAACAATGAGGAGTTTGGAAGACGACCTTCAAGGCAATACTAATCTCCTGTAGGCTTAAGAGCAATTCTCAAGAAAGTGTCTTTTTAAGATGGAAAATAAACATCTTTAGTTTTCCACAGCAGCTACTCCAGGCCCTAGAATGGGCAGCAGCACGGCTAATCTTAGCTCTACAGCAAAGGCATGAGACTGCGTTTAATGCTGACAGTTTGTCACCCTGCTGACAAAGAAGGATTGAAATATTTGTTTAAGTGCTCTATTCTCTTAAGGTTTGATTTTGAGGTCTGACAGGTAGGACCTGGGGATATTTTGCAACAGTTCATAGGGACAAAAGGGGAAAAAAACCCACAACGTTCCTCTGTCTCCAGAAATCAGGCAAAAACCCAGACAAATGTAAATACTTAGATATATTTATTTCTATTATTTAACGAACATTCAGTGCCTTCTTTGAAGTCATTGGATCTCATTCTTTTTTTTTAATGGGAAGATACCCACAGGGAAATTGCAACTAGCAAGTGGCAGACCCTTCATTAGTCCCAGGAAAATATACTTGCAGCCAATCATAGCTTCAATTAAGGATCTGACCCTGCTCCTAATGCAGACAATGGCAAAACAGCTATTAGCTCCAGAGAACAGGAGGAGGCACTGAATATAGCCCGTTTGAACCTGGAAGCAAGTTGCTTGCAAGCATATAACAATTTCCATCAGTCATTGAGGCTGTAAGGGACCTCGAGGGACTGACTGGTCCATCCCTCTCCTCAAAAACTGGCAAACTATTCCTAAACTACTCCTGACAGCTGCTTGTCTAACCTGTCCTTATAACCCCTTACAACGCTGGAGGTTCCTCTCTTTCCTGAGGCAATCTCTCACTGTGGTTATCTACCCTTAGCCTTAGAAAAGTTTGGGTATTATTTTTCCCTCCCCTACTGCCCAACCCACATCTCCTCTGTTGTTCTACCTGCCTGGTGCATCATTGCTCTGGGCATCATTCTCTGAAGCCCCATGCCAGTATTTAAGCCGGTGCAAAGAAGGCAGAAAGGTCAACACCTCTCAGTGTTGGTAGTATTTCAGACCCACATTGGAAAAACTGGTGCCATCATATATCCAACCTTCAGATGGGACGTGGTTCACCTTGGCTGGACCTTTCCTGAGCTTTGCTGGAACCTTCTACACCTCTGGCAACACAAAGCCACTTCAATTAAACCCACCATTTCCCAGGCTTGCTGCTTAAGGATGATAATTGTAGCTTCAGGAGGGCTGACTTTCTGGTGTTAAACCTCCCAACGAGCTTTAAGAACAAGAAGCAGCTGGAATAATCTGCTCAGAAGAGGCACGTTTTGAATTCATTATTTATGCCAGCCTGCAGGGGGGAAATTGTTGTTATTCTCAGTTAAACACCATTTGGCGACCCAGGACTCCTCCCATTACCTGCTGAGCCAAGTTAGCATGTTACAAAATGCAAAATAAAAATTTATTATGATTAAGCACCATGTGACAAGTAAATGGTCCCAGCACAGCAGTGGCCAGAATGACTTTCTTCCTGAACGCTCTGTCTTCACTCATCTGATACTTGTACTTGTTTGTCTCCTTGATGTTTTTCTTCCCTTTTTCATTGTCTGACTCTGTGTGGGAAAGATTACATATGTGTTTTCCTTCCCCTCAGACTTTTACTTTCCAATGCTCTAGCCTATTTGTGTTTAAGAACTGAAAATATTTTGCTGTGTGGAGAATAACAGGGAGGGAAATAAAATTTAAAAAGCCTCCCCCACCCCCCCAAAAAATTCTCCAAACATTATAAAACTCTGAGTTCACTGAAAAAGTACAGGAGCTTCCCTTGACAGTGCTATGGGTAAGAGTCAGTCATAAAGAGCTCTCTCTGATATGGCAGGGAGTTATGGGGGAAGAAGCCCATGAAGAAGCCCTTCTTCTCTAAGCAGGGGGCTCCCGCCATGTGGCTGGCCCACCCTGCAGCTGGCCAGCCCTGCAGGGATGTCACTCTGCTCCTTCTGCTTCACCTTTATTCCTGGCTCACTAATACCTAACATAAATTTGTAGACTGCATTTCAGTTGATTTGAAGCACCAGGCTGAATACGTGTTTACCCTGTAACTGTCTTTGCTCTCTATGGACCACTCCTGCTTGCTTATTGAGCTCCAGTTTTCCCTTTGTTTCAACCTGATCTGTAAGATACTATGAGATTACAGCAACCAAACTATTTCTTCTTGTGTGCTATTAATACAAGATAGTCTTGAACATGATCAAAAGCTTAGTCAGGGCAGCGGACAAGTCCTCTTGATTTCAGAGGACTTCAAATCAAAAGAGTCATTTTCCTGTTTAAGATTCAAGCATTAACCCTCATAGTTATGGTTTAACCTTGGTAGGCAGTTGAGCACCACTCATTAGGCATCAGTGAAATACAAATGGCAATACATAATAAGTTTTTCTGGTGAAAACACATGCAGATTTAACAGTTCAAATCATTGGACAGTTCACAGTCGGATACGAAATGGAGTAAAATAAGTATTTTAAGTGAAGTGGAAGTCATATATAACCTTAGACCTTCAAAGTACTACAGGACACTGTGCCTACCCTTGTGCTCGTCTGAAATGGTAGAGCCCCCGTGTGTTGTCATTCATTAAGGCTCCAGATCTTGCAAGACAGAGCGCTGGAACCACCTGTAATACTGTTTTCCACAGTGATTTGCAAAGAGCTCACTTCTCTGTCTTTTGCCCCTCCCCCCTTCTTTGATCTAGTGAATTTCCCAATATTCACCTTCATAAAATGTTGGCCTTCTCATTGTTTCAATATTTTCTTTAATTCTGTCTTTTATGCAGCAAAATTGAAGACTACTGTAAAATCTGTTTGTGGTTGAAGAATGAATTTCCTACAATAACAAAATTCTTAAATTTCCTACATAAAAAAGAAACGTTTTTGCTTGTTTGCTTCTGCATTTTTGCATCTCAGGTAATTACTCTAAGTATTTGGCACATACTCTGTCTCAAATGTTGACCACACGAACTAACTGGGAACCTTCTACAACTTCTAGCTAGCTTAGATGTGACCAGAACTAGTATTTTCTTGGACTGCCTCTGGAAAATTCTTGTGGCTTCTGTGTTTGTGGGAGTGAGACAAAGAGATAAGTATATTACATCAATGGGAATGCTGCAGCACATATATTCTTTACTACTGGGAGACAAAGTAGTACCTTTTAGTGAAAATAAATCAGTCTGCATTTAGATAGAGGGTAAAAATGGGTCAGAAAGCAAAACCTGTGGTTAAGGACTTACCTTCCAGTCCTGTGTTAGTGGTGTATGAACAAGTTTTCAGCTTTGACACTGTTCAAATTTCTGATACTGGGTACCGCCGCTGTGCTGTTATTCATTCAGAACTCACACAGGAAAATGTATTTGTCTGTCTTCTAGCAACATACTCAGAAGGGAAGGGGAGGCTGCAGGGATTAAGGGTGAAACAAGACTTTTTATGAATCTCATTCATATCAATCAAAGACAAAACCAAACAATTCCAATATCTTATTTTAATGCTTTCGTTTATCTTGGAGTTTAGTTGCCATAAAAAGTGTATGTTTAAAATGTCCTTTGGGGAGTTACAGTCCCATAAACTCTTGTAACCAAGTGACATGCGATAATGAAACTACCTCTACAAAGTACAGCAAAATGAGATTTTTTTTATTGTAATCATCAAATAGTTTGCCTCAAGGCATTGATTGAATTATACATAAACCTTATGAGCTTTTGGAAGAAAAAGAAAAAGAAAAAGAAAAAGAAAAAGAAAAAGAAAAAGAAAAAGAAAAAGAAGAGTAAAGAGAAAAGAAAAAGACAAGACAGAAGAGAGGAAGGGAAGGGAAGATGATAGAGGAATGGAGGTAGGAAAGGGAGGAGAGGGAAGGCAAGTCTTGGAGAGACATTAATTCTAACAGTATCTTGTTAGAGAGACATGAAGCAAGTGGTATCATAAAAATAGGAAACTAAGTGTTAGTTTAACCATTTTTAAGAAAATAATTACTGCACGCACATGATTGTGCTTTATTACTTATCTTCCAAGGCTCTAATACTATGAAAAGGAAAAATTATTAAAAAGAATACAAATCAGAAGCATGTTAACCTTAAAGCTTCATTTCCAGTTGATGCACATTCATCCAGCCAGATAGAGCCATGCATCTAGTAAAAAAGTTATTTGTAAGCCCTTTGGGATGATTCCTGTCACTGTCTCTATGCTTCTGAAATCTTTATTGCAATGAAAACCGATTACCTTTTTCCCCTTGTTATCTAGACTCCTACTTGTGAATTAAAATTCAGATTTTGAAGGTAACAAAGTTATTGAAGCTGCAACTCAGGTCTGAGCCTAGACTCCATTGAACTCCATACAAATTCAGTTTCGTGTGTTTTGCCTTTTATTTCAGGTCTTAGCATGTCTAATTTCTCTGACATTCAGATACCACAATTATCTATGGAAATACAGTATTTCTGCACATAATGGCTAATGTGACATATGCAAATGTTTTCTCTCGGTATATAGCTAGAGCGATAGTGGAGTTACCACGGTAATTATAGCTGGGAAAATGAGGTTGATGACAGTATGATATAAACAGATAAAAATTCAGTCTACTTACTTCAAGTTAACTTTTAGTGGACTTCAGCTATCACAGTCATCCCAAGGCAAGAACAAATGCTCTGTTTGGCATTGGAGCTGTGTAGTTTTCTTATCTCCTGTCCTGCATCAGGAGATGATGTTTGCAGAACTTCTTACAAGTAAACAAAATAAAAACTAGGATAATACCTATGGGTCATAAGATTTAATTGAAAATGTATTGAAGTTTTCTTTCCATAAAACATATACATGGAAATACTCATTGGTTTCTGGGGAAGACACAGAAAGAATTGTTCTCTTCCAAAAGTGCTTTGTGCCAGTGGAAAATTCCTTCTGCCATCAAAATTTTTCATATTAATCATTTGAATTTGCCTGTCCCTCATATTTTTAGTATTTGTTTTGTACTGTACACTGATGCAGTATGGGATCCTTCACTGACGGATAATTGCTCCCCAAAATTTCCATCATTTCATGACTTTTGCATGGAAATGGTGAAGTTCTGGCCATGGGAAACGCCCTCATATCTCACAGAGGGCAAACAGTGTTAGCCGCGTGATGGAAAATGCACAAAAACGAGACATCTGACATCCTTGAGCTGTGAAATGTTTTAACGACTGCTTTACAGTGAAGAAAAGTTTCTTACCCTTAGATACATTTGTATTTTCTCCACAGCTTTCTGAGAACTGTCTGCATAGCGAAATGCAGGTCTGACAGCCACAAACAAGTTAAAGGTACCTGTTGAAGGAAGGTCTATTCTTTTTCCACTCATTTTCCAGCACTGGCATTTAGCAAGGTTTCACTAGGCGCTGCGTGAACCTGGCACACAGCAAAGTGACAGTTGCCTCTGGCACTCAGCACCTGTCACCAGAGCCACAGTGATCAACATTTCATTTGCCCTTCATGTCAGGGAAGAATTTTTATTATTTTTTTTTTAGTGATCAAATGTGAGACTTCCCTCAAGTTTGAAAGCAGTTAATTCAACAGCAGGGATTAAAAGGGGACACGGGTGGTAAGGGAGGAGGGGAAGAGGAATGCCACTTGCTCTCAAAGTCATCAGGCAGGAGGAGCAATCACAAAAGCTTCAAGGTCCCTCCTGCCCTGTCACTCTGCTCCAAGCTCCACAGAATGGGGAGGTGATGGGGTGAGTTTTTTGCCGGGAGAGCGGTGAGGTTGGATGCATAACCCCACCCCAACCTTGTGTTCAGGCCCACTCCTGCTGCTGCACACAACTGAATTTAATTTTTGAAGTGAGCTAAAATAACCTAAGTTTGGTAAATGAGTGAGACATATGCTTCGAAGGACAAAGTCTGCATGTTCACTTGTGTTTACTTTGGTGGTGATAAGTATGTCTCCAGCGACATCTTCATTAGCCAGTTGAACAAGGCCAGGAAACAATTCCAGACATCAGAACTTCATTATCTGTACAGGTTATTTATTTTTGTTTGTTTGTTTGTTTGTTTTAAGACAGTTCCTGCAGTTTTGACCTGAATTAATAAACTGGCCATGGTTTCAGGAGGCATGATGGCTGAGGACTGTTCCCGGTAAATGAATTTGGATGTGGCAACCCCAGCTTGAACAATAAGGTGCTTCATTAGCATGGCTGCACACTGGCTTGTGCTACTGATGGCCGTCCCCATGGGTTGGTGCAGCTGCAGTGTAAGGAGATGGAAGACATTACACCTCAAAGACCGTCAGACTACCAGCAAGGAGTCTCCTGTGGGCTGTGCAGACCTCTTGTCTGCTTATAGAACACAGTGCAATTAATTTTCTTCTTTAAACTTAGACATCAAGCCCTTGTTCTGAGTTATGGCCCAGGGGCTACAGGCAGCAGAGCTGGATGCATGGGAATGCGAGGCTGATGTTTTTAGCTCCTAGGAATGAGGGTGCCAGCCAGAGTTCATCACTAACCTCCCTTGTTTTTAACAAAAAGGCTTTGAACTTCATAGATTTTTAACAGAACATTTTGGGGGTCAGCCTACTGGTACGTGTCAGTTCGACATTAGAGCATCTCAACAAGCTTTATGCTGGGTCTGCCTTTTGTCATGGAAGTCACTATCTATTTTTGCTGCTTTAATCATCTATGATATTGTTAGAAAAGCTGACTGAATAGCTCAAAATGAACTGGTTGTACATTGAACTGACCCACATCAGTTGCTTCTGCACTGTCTGTCACTGCTTGTAATACTCTTACATGTATCTGTTCTGCAGAGTGTTTTGAGATGTATCTATACAGAGACAAATACATACATACACATATATGTGTATGGTTTCTTTCATCCTTTGCAACTTTAGGTGGAGTGGAAATGTTTTTCTACAGTTTCCAAAGATTGCCTTGCCTGTAAAAAATAATTTAGAATATCAAAAATTCCGTTGAAAATAATATAGTACCCTGCTCTCAAATTGTGGTTAATGTCCTTCTATAGAAACATCTCTCTGTAAACTACCTGAAAGACTGTCTAAAAACTATCAAATAGTCCTGGATGAATTATTTTAAACTTCATATTTGGGTAGGAAAGGAAGTAAAGAAAGAAAAATGGTGACCATTTTCTTTAATTGGATCCATCAATGGTTTGTAATGAAAGAGTACTTCAAATCTCTCAGAGTTTGAAAGCGAGGAAAATATAACTTGTGTTACAACAGCCAAAGATTTGCTATTCCTAAACCGAAAATATTAGAGCTATGTATTATAAACACCCCTCTCAATTTAAACGAGTCAGAAATAGCCCTTTGATGAGTACTTTTCTTACAGCAAGGACCGGTAAGCAACTAAGTTCAATCTTCACTCCTTTCATCTAAACAAAAAGTTTCTTCCTTCTGGAGGGACAATAAAATAAGCAGCCCCTATTCAGGACATGCTCTCCAGCCAAGTGTCCGGCGTGTGCCCAGAAGCTGGGGGACATCCTCCCAGGATGACGATGAGGTGTTTGAGCTTAGGATGCTGTGTACTGCCGCACTGGTGCTGTATCCAGCTGAAAGGCTGCCTCCAAATATTACAGGGACACACTGGGTCTAAAGGTCCTACTGGGATAAATTCTCCAGTGGACCAGGATCAGCACAAATGGGAAGAGTTTAAGAAACTGGATCTGAAGTATCTGTAGCTTGGCTGCTGGCACCTCTCATTGCAACACCAAATGACAAGAGATGCATCACCCTCCCTCAGAGGTGATGAGAGAATAAACCCAATTCTGACTGGCATTCAGAAATAATGGTTACAAAGATCAGTTAAGCTTTTACACACTTTTTTCCCAGGGTAACAGTTAATTTTAATACCTTCCCCTCATTTTTTTTTTGGTTAATGAGGGTAGAAAGGAAAAACCCATTAACCCATTTCTGAGACAAAGGACAACAATCTTAAGCAAATCTGCAGATTGCCTCTAAGACAAACTTTCATTTCTTTATTTTCCTGAGTGCACACACACACACACGCACAAAAAGACTAATTGCAGTCAATATGGCATTTTCCTTTATCGCACACAAATTACAAACCCCAAGAACACAGAGGGCTGTAAAGCAGGTAGTTATCTACTCTTCCCATAGGGGTTAGAAAAAATATCTTACTCAGTACATGACTCTCTCAAGGCAGGAATTCACTCACTTGCCAAAAGAACATAAGTTAAAGATCTTTAGGAGATTTTTTATTTCGGTTCTTTGGTGCCTTGTCATTGGCCCAGGGATTTCAATGCAAAAACTCCCGCAGTGTCAGGAACGAAGAGCTGAACTCCTATTATATTTCTATTTATTAAAAAGTGGATTTGGATGCACTACTGAACTGACAACAAAGGATTTGTTAGTTTATTATTTACAAAGGAGTAGGTATCATTATTCTCTGTCCAAAAAACACTGAGCGTTTCTTTGACCAATGATTGCAATGCTGTGTGACTCAAGAAAGGCAAGCTGTATCAGTAGCTGAAAACCAGGAGTGTCACAAGAAAAAAGGGTGGCTGAGGTGGCCTTATACCTCCAAGGACTGTCACTGGTACCACTGCTCCTCCCTGGATTTGGCCCTAGCGCCAGGCCAGTTTGGGGATGTGAACCTCCACGTCTAGGACTAGACGATCTCTACAGGTCCCTTCCAACTCTGACGATTCTGTCTCATTTTGAGTTTGTGCCTCTCAGGGGAAAGGAAAGTTTAAAGAGACATGGAGAAAAATAACAGAGCTATGATGACCCCGAGGAGGATAAGCAATTCCCTGTGTTGAGGGGAAGGATGTTCCTCAGTCCTTGGTAGAAGCTCAGTTTCTGCAGGGAAGCATGGGGTGCTTCCCTCCAGCCCTGCTGGCACATTAGTGTTTGGAGCACTTCCTCAAACTACAAGTTGAGCTGTGCTACTGTTAAGTAGGACCCTTGTTTCACACACCCCAGGCAAGTCTTCCTGCATCTGGATAACAGCACAGAAAAGGCAAGTGGTGTAACCCTTCTGTCATTCTTTAAATGAAAATAGTTTTGATAGTTTTGGAGCATGTTACATATTCTTAAAAATTGCCTAACAGGTTGGGTTTGGGGGTCAGGTCCCCAAACTCCAGTTGTAATTTAAATCTCCATGAGCTTCTTTGGGTCTCATGCAGCCTCCGGTCCTTGGTAGAACAGAGTTTGGTTTATATGGCCTCCTGTGACTTGCTTAGTGCTGATTAATAAAACACATACCCCTCTTCAGATGACAGTTCAGCAAAGAGACCATTAATGCAAACTTTTTTCTGCTCAAAAAGCAGCTTAGTTTCCACGGCTGTCTCTTGGACCTCCTGAGCGTGCAACTCTGCTGTGATTTTTGGTCTGCTCATTCTGGCATGAAGCAAGTATTTCAGTCCATAAGACAACCTTGTGCAAAACTGACAATATTTTATGCCAGTACCTACAGCTTACAGAAATCGTGGAGATGGCCAGTTTTACTCAAAGGATGATAGACTTGAAGAGCATAGCAATGACCTAATTTGTACCAGCTGACCTGAGGGCCAGACTTCACTCCTCTGGGCATATTGAGAGGTTCTGCAGCTGCAGATCGCTCTCCCTGGCCACTTTCGAGCCATTGATCTAATCACAGGTCTACTTTTTCTTATTACACACCCTCTAAGCTTTTCTGCTTCCCCCCGGTTCGAGAAGCTCCATTTATGTACATGAAATATTAACAGGTGGGGGAGATGTTCATCACTAAAGCAGACTCCAGCTGAAACCACCATATGCTGGTTTGTTAGCAGTGTCCCTCACAAACTGTAAGAGTAGACACCTGGCTACTCTGCGGAGGCAATGACATATGGAGTTCGGGATGGCTTTGTACCCAAAACGGTATTTAAACTTTCAACCTTCAAGCAGAGACTCCAGGCTGCATCTCATTTTCCTTCTTTCTTTCCTAATTTGTAACCAATACTTGATTAAGTAAATGCCAGAATTCAACTCTGAAGATGAATGAAAAAGCCTCAGGAAACTAGTGACCTCCTTAATAAAAGAATACGATAACTTTACCAGATTTAACATTTCAGGGATATATAAAGATTGGATTGGAAAGATTTTATTTTTTTTTATCCTTTCTGCAGGGGTAAAATGGAAGCATCTGGACCACACAGCTGGTTACTAGGTACTATGTGCAGTGATAGAAACAGAAGGTATTGACATTTGTTACAAGTCAGAAATAAGCAGGTAACAGAAAGAAGACTTTTGAAATATCTGCCACAGAAGCCAAAAGGAGTATTTATTTATTTAAAGGGAGCTCAGAATTTAAAATTAAAAATAAAGTCCATCTCAGATATTTTTCATCTTGATTTATACTCACTTTTGGCTCCCCTTTACAGAATGTTTTAAAGCATTACCAGTTTCAATTATCTTCTCAAACTGTTTTCTGTGAAGCTTTCATTACTCCCTCGCAAACAGTGAGTGAGGCTGATTCTCCCAGAAGAAATCACGGCCTGTTGAAGTTCTTTGGAACACACCAGCTAAAAGTTGCTGCAAGATGAAAACTTTATCTGATGAGGAATTTTTTACAGAGCTTCATATCAACTGGATCATTCAGTCAGCTAAATTATCTAAGTTCAGTGCTCAGACAGGGCATAAAAAGAGATTATGGCAAATAAAAACCAAGGAATGTCTCAAAAAGCTTTGTCACATATTTACATTACTGCACTAAGGCTGGGATACATCTCAACTGGGTTTAATCATACAGAAGACCCACTTTGGTTTTCCCTATAATGAAGAGCAACGCATATACATAATAGAAACTCCTGGGGATAATTATTTTCTTCCTAGAATACTTCCAGAATAGGTACAATGAGTTGTCCTCCAGATGCAACTATCTCTATGTACTGTCAATAAATGTAATACACATATTTAGCTTTGAATAGTTGCTGTAACTTTTTAACAAGGTGGTTAAGTGTGCCAATTGTTTCCTTTTCGCTGTTTACTTATTTTTAAAATAAGTTTAAATAATAAGTTTAAAATGTAGGATGAGCCAAAACTTTCTTTAACAAACCTGATGGAAATAGACATGAAGGAATTCGACTTTGAGATTTCACAGTGGTTTCCTCTCCTGGCTCACAAGATGAAAGTACAAATCTTTAAACTATGGATTGATCTTGCCAAACTTAATTTGGAACATCTGAAGAGAAATTTTTCCTTTTTTTAGGCTTTGAAATATCTTATTTTGCTTAGGTTTTGATAATTTTTATACTTGTTCTCAAAAGAGCAAAGGGTCATTTCTAAACCAAAAGATATTCTGCCAGAAATATGGTCTTTCAATTATTAAAAAATATTAATAATGAAATAATTCAAAACAGAGAAATATTATCAATTTAAATTTCTAAGGATATTAATTCTCTGGTGATACTGCTTTACTAGAAAATTCCTGAATAGACCTACTCAATGCAGGAATTTAAGCATTACAGAGCATATGTAAAGAGTCTGGAATAAATGAGATCTCATCAATCTATTGAGGTTGACTGCTATTTGTAAGATTGTTTTAAAATTTGATGATGAGAAGGTTTTGTTTATCAAAAGACAGCCAGAGGGGACTGGTGATGATCGGTCCTGTCTTGAAACATCCCATTATCCTTGATCCAAAATGCAGACCTCATTGCACAGTGCAAGCAATGTCAGGCTGAGCTCCACAAGCAGTGCTATGAACATTTCTAAGCATTTTCTTCACTGAAAGACATCTTGAAAAACCCTGGGACTAAACAAAGTGCTTTTAAAAAGCGTCAAGAAAAGCTAGAGTTCACAAATGCACCTTGCATAGGAAATATTCCTGCTAAAGACAATGGGAAAGCACATATAGGGCCACTGGTTCAGATTCTAGTGCAAGGCTATTTTCAATACAGTTGCACGCAAAGTAATTTATAGATGCAATAAGCATCTGCAAGGTTGGCCCTTTTACACAAATATCACTTAAACGCCACAGAACAGAAACTTCCTCTGGGTTGAAAAGCACCAATCACTGAACTAAGTAGAGAGATGTGAAAAAAAACCCACAAACATATCGAAGAAAAGACTTAAGGGAGAACAGGAATTCACACTAGCATGAAAAAAGCTGGAATGCAGCCAGGCTGCCAGATTTGATACACCACGCAAAACGATCTGGAAAGAAATGACATAATGTGTAACTTCTTAGGTTAATACTACAGTAACAGTATATAAAAACACAACATTTCAGTTTTAATAGTACTCTGTGCTTCAGTTTTAATTGTGCCATCCCTATGTGCATGAAAGGAATTAAAAATAGATAAATAAATTAAATTTGACCAAGGGTAAAGCTTTGAATTTTCTTGGGATCTTGGGAGCTGCTCAGGAAAAAGATTTTCTGCTGGGGACAGGAAGCAAAAGATGTCTCTCTTGGGTTCATTTGAGACTATGAAATTATTTTGCTGTGGGTCAAAGGCAGAACCTGAAACAGGTTCATGACTCCGAAGTCCAGCTTCACACAGCTTTTGAGTCAATGAAATATTCCTCTCCACCAGAAAGGGAATCCCATTTATTTAAGGAAGGCCAAACCTTGATATTTATGCTCTTAATCCCCACTCATTTCAAGGAAATCTGTTATTAATGATACCTAGAACCATCTTTAGGGCAAAATACATGGCAGAGGAGGTCAGTGTCATTATTTCCACTTTACAAACAAGAAGAACAAGGCACAGGCAAGATCAGCTTACACATATGTGTCAGGAGTCTTGAACTGATGCTTTAATGCTAAGCCACAGGTCTTGCTCCTCAACCTGCCCTTCTCACTCTCTGCCTCCCAAAATCAGCTTTCCATACCTGCGATCATCATTAATTCTACCGTACCTGTATTTCATACACGTATCCAATATGATTCAGGTGGAATGTATCCATCTTTTTATTCACAGTTGGACCAAAACATTCACAAATGCATTGCAAACACATTGAGACAGAGGCCGACCTGTTTTGCACATTTCCTGCATACAGACACTATATCCTGGTCCACAGCTGGAGTTAGTGCTTTACAACGCATCATTCTGCCATCATTCTCTCTGATTGTAAATAACTGGGTAATTCACAGCATCAATTATAGCAATTTTAGTAAGGCATAAAATTACCTTTCACTGATGTTGTGTTAGCTCTACTGTGCATTTACCTTGCAGTTGTTCCCCAGATGTGAAGCACACCTCTTTTGGACCAATGATTCATCTTATTACAAGCAAGTCTTGAATTTATAGTAGGACTTTGCTAGAAAAAAAGAAAATGAAACAGAATTTGAGAAAAACGAATGATCTGGAGTACATTCTCCCAAAGCTGTAAGAACTTTTTTTTGGTCAATCAATAGAAAGAAGCTTTTGTAATTTATAAATTAGATGAAGCTCTCCTTGTGTGTTATACAAGTAAAGTATTACCTGTCTCTCACTACCCCGTAGAGGCAAGCATCCTTACCACCCCTCTGCTTATTAACTCCTTTCTCTGTTGTGAACGGACCTGCTACCTTTTTTCTCTGACCAACTGATTGACATAACAAAGTTAAGCTTAGAGCAATTGCTCTTAACCCATGGGTGCCTTTGACGTCTGCTACTATTTCAGGCTGGATTAAAGGGCTGTAGATATGAAAGGTTGCTTGGTTTTTTGTTGGCTTTTTTTTGCTTTTTTCCAGTATCACATTTCACAGAATCACAGAACCGCAGAATGATATGGGGTTGGAAGGGACCTCTGGAGATCATCTAGTCCAACCCTCTTGCCAAAGCAGGTACACCTAGAGCAGATTGCACAGGAATGTGTCCAGGCGGGTTTTGAATGTCTCCACAGAAGGAGACTCCACCACCTTTCTGGGAAGCCTGTTCCAGTGCTCTGCCACCCTCAAAGTAAAGAAGTTCCTTCTCATGTTTAGGTGGAACTTCTTACATTCAGGTCTGTGCCCATTTCCTCTTGTTCTGTCCCTAGGCACCACTGAAAAAAGACTGGCCCCATCCTCTTCACACCCTCCCTTTAAGTATTTAGAAGCATTGATCAGATCCCCCCTCAGCCTTCTCTTCTCTAGACGTTCACCCTAATGAGTCTTCCTCAGTGCACTTACACCAACTTAGACCAATGCAATCCGTCTCAGAGAGCCCTTTTGTTCAGGGTGTTTGGGGAGGAATTTCAGATGTAGGTACAGACATACAGTCAAACAGAGTATCAAGTCCTGCTGCAGCAGCAGTGAAGACGTAATATTTCCCTAGGGCCTCAGTGGAAAGTGGCTTTCCAGCTCTTACTGCCACCAAGAAGCAAGAGACAACTCCTCAGGTGAGGGGATCAAGCCCCGCATGCTCAGCCTCCCTCGGTGGTGGTGATGGCCAATGGGACATGCAGAGCCTCTGTACCTCGCTGCATGGGCAAGAGGCAGAAACTTCAGGAACGCAGCTTATTTTGCAAAGAACACCGTTCCTTACTGTGTTTGCCTATTTAACCATACGGTACTTGGGTAAATTCACATCTTCCTGGGCTTGAGCTGTTCTGCAAAGCCCCGATCCTACTGCTGGGAAAGCTGTAGAAAGAGCATCCATTGGGAGACTTTGGAAGCACAGTGTACTTCTACACAGCAGTTGATAAGTACAAACACATAAAGGGAGTCGTTTCTACAGACAGTGAATATTTGACAAATCCCCAGAAAATGTGTGGATCCTGGTTTATCAAAATACAGAGTGATTTACATCAAGCTGGGAATTTTTTAAGCTTGCTTTTTGATCACAAAATACTTTTTAATTAAAGTAATTAAATTTTTTAGAAGTTTACCAACAGTCTGGTTATAATAATCTGGTTCATTCAAATATTCATCTATGAATCCTTCCTCTAAAGAAAGCTCTTTCATTACTTTTTATTAGAATTTGTCATTGTAAATCATCTACATTACCATAGTGCCCAAAGCTGTAAATGAAAATTCTAATTACATTGACTACTATGCAACTTTTAATGGTCTTTACCCCTAACCTGAAGGGGTTTCCAAAGGAGACACTTAATTTTTTATATCCATTTATTGTTTTGAGAACTTCACTGAAACCTTCCAGCTCATTACACATGTGGGAATGAAAAATTGTTCTAACACTGGTTCAAGTGAAGTGGTCACTGCCATGAGCACACACACGAGGCTGCGGAGCCTCTGTGAGGATGTCAAGAGGGTCGTTCTTCCTCTGTCTTACTTTGACCTTATAAATAACTCAAGAATCATGACAACTCTGCAGCCGTGTGAGTGGATGCTGATGGATCTCCCTAACACTCAGACAATGTTTTCTCTTTTCTGAATCTCTTCTTGCTTTTACAATGCACAGCTCTCAGGGAGCGTTGTCACAACTGAGCGGTGGTTTCAGTAGCCTCCACTTTAAAATCTGACCAAAGGTGGGATTATTAAGGAAGAGGAGCCAAGCAGCAGGAGATCTGTTACTGCCACTGTTTTCACCGCAAGATGTTGGCTGGGCTACTACAGCACTACGTCTTAGTTTCCCCATGTCCGTAACTGGAATACATCTTTTAAGAGGAGACTAATTTTAACTTCTAACTGACAGTTAAGAGGCAAAAATGGTACCTGGGCTCTTGTCACCAATCCTGTGTGTGATCTTCAGCAAGTTATTTAGGCTACTTGCTACAGGGAGCTCTGTAGCAAATTCCCACCCTTATTGCTATTTTCCATCTTTCATCTCCTTGGGGCAAGATCTTCCCATTTCAAAGTGTTCAGTGCAAAGAAATGCCAGTCTCTGCTGGCCTCTCTGAGCCCTTACCTGCTACATAAACCAGCCCTGACTGCCACAGCTCTTCTCCTGGGGCAGGAGAACCCTGCAGCATGAGCTGGATCTCCTATGATATTGAAGTGATGAGGTAACTGAGCAAAAAGTTGGCCAAGCCTGCCACTCCTGGGTGAGGTAAAAGAGCACGTAATTTATGTACTGCACAAGGGAATTGAATCCAGTTCAATTAATCCAGTTTTTCTACCAGCTGCATTGTGCATCCCTGCACATCTCTGCAGGACAACGAAACAAGAAAGACAGCAGAGCAGACAGGGAAACACTGGTAACTCTGCTTTGGAGAGGACTCCCGCTTCTAGCATAGCAGATGAGCAAGAACTGAATCACAGAAAGCCCTAATCTCCCTCTAACCATGAAATATTAACAGTCTTTTATATTCTTTGCCCTACACAGGAAAATGTTCTCTCTTAAGGCATTAGCAAGTAAATCTCTTCATTATACAACATCAGCAGGGAAATGATGTCTGTGTTTTCAGACTTACAGGAATATTGTGCTCTCAATTCCAGCTCCTGCTTTCAGGATTTGCAGTTGCCTTCCCAGAAAAGCCATATAGGTAATATTGGTGGTTGAAAGAAGCTAACAGTACTAAAAAACTGTCCCCAGAGCACAGACATAGGCAAGCCTAGTCAGAGGGTAAGGTAAGTTTTACCTATCCATCTAGTCTAACTCGTCTTATCTTACAGAACACTTCTTATACCAGGATATGTAAAGCTAATTGGGCTAAATTATCCCAAACTATTAGGTGTCTACTATGCTCCTCATTCATAGTCTTATTTACTAGCTTGTCCTCAGGAGCTAGTATGTCAACGAATAAAAATAGATGTTACTAATCCCACCAGATTTAACAGACATGATGGCTAAGGTCATACCCTTATTTCCCTTGACTGACAGAAAATTGAGGAACTGGCACTGGAGCCTGGATTGGGCCAAGGCCGTGTGTGGGGCTAGCTCTCCCACTGAGGTCGGTTCAAGGATCTGGGTTGTGCTGCCAAAGCAGGAGGAGGGCTGGGCACTCTGCATTCTAAGCCTCTTTCCCTGGTTTGTAAGGTAGAGACAAGGCTACACAGATTGTTTGAGATTTACACATGGAGGACAGACACAAAGAAAAATATTACTATAAGAGAAGAAGGAGGCTTACTAACGCAGGGAATGGAGGTGGAGGAAATCAAGACAAGACTGCTTTATTTTGCAGTATTTTGCAGAAGTAAATATTCTCTCTTAATCCAGCATAAGGAGTCATGGACCATCCTTCAGGAACAAAATGTCATTTAAGACATTTATACTATTGTCCTAACTTTCAATCCCTCCTTGTTTGTTCTTACACGTCAGCACCTCTAGGCCATATAGATGTGACATACGGATGCACAGACATGCTACAGACAAACTGCTATCTTTGGATCCTCTTCCTGTTTCCACAGTAACCTTACAGAAACAGCCAGCAGTCAATAGAGAAAATCAAAGGCAGGGTTAAATCATAATATTAGGTTAGGGAGGAACAGACCTTGAATACTGAGCAAGTGATACACAGCGTAATACAATTTAGGGTGTTTATTATGCTAACCCAGGGCAGGAGTGCGTAGGCATATGATGTGGCATTTACGACACATATTTGCTGCTAGTTAAACAGAAGCACAAATGAGAGAGCCGGTGCAGAGATCTTTATGTTCACAGACTGTTTAATGGCTCAATCCTCCTGCTAAACTGAGCTGAGCTTTGCTTTGTACATGGTGCTTCCACGCACTCGTCCAAGAAGTGACACTGAGACATTTGTCAACAGATGCCTCATCATTATCAACAGACTCTGTACACTAAGATTAGTTCAGGGAAAATAATAATAAAGAGAAAAGACCAATCAAATATGTTAATTCAGGAATGTTAAACTTAATATGAATTGGTGCTCCTGAAGTGACAAGTGTCACATTAATTGAGTCCTTTTTTTGGTAGCTGTCAGTATATTGCTGTGTATTTCCCAAATAGTTTTCTCCCAAAGCTGTTTCTCTCCACACAGCAGTTTAGGCAAGCGTCAGATGAATTACCTAGCGAAAATTGAAAACTGCATTTTCTATTAGTCACTCAAGGGCTAGTACTAAAAGTAAGGAGCCTCAACAGCTTTAATCCATTCTCATCCAGACCATCAAATCATTTTGGATCCACATGGTAGCATGTGCAGGGGCAGTAGATACTCCATTCTTGTTTTAAAACGCTTAATTCTCAAATTAAGCACTAAGATTGTGGCTGCAGCAACAGGGGGAATCATGTTTATGGCCAACTCTGCTCCAAATATTTACTCAATATTGCTTGGTCTGGTTTTGAAATGAGATCAAGTTTCATGCTACTGGTATCAACCTAAAGATTTCAATATTAGCTCATGCACACTACCAAAAATAGAAGGAGCAATAACACCAACATGAGCTCCACTCTGTAAGAAAATTGGTGCTTTGCTAGAACATTAAAAGTCCCATTGCTGGGATCATAGCCTATCTAACTTGACTCAGAGTGACATGTCAAATTGGAAACCTAAGACTAAATATATATTCCTGTTGTTTGTTATTTTAAAATCCTATCTGTCTCTCTAATATTTCTTCTCCCTGACACCAAACACAATAATGTTGTTTTAAGATGGATGTTGATCACCCCACCACTGCTCTCCCTGGGAGAAATGCCTGTGCCTAAAGCCTGGTAGGACACAGTGTCGCTCAGCTGGACTCATTAGCATGGCAGCAGTTTTGCGTTTACATCTCTGCACAGCTCCTAGGGAAAGGTAGCTCCAGTTCAGAGCACAGCATGGGTCTGTCTGCAGCTGACAATGTAGACATGCCCTTAAAAGCCAGGCCATTCTTCAAGCAGCAAGTGAAACCGGGAGCCGCGGAGAGGCAGTGGCAGCTTTTGACGTGCAAAGGACAAGGTCTGAGTGAGTAATTCTGGATGAAATCTCTTATCTGTTGCAGACGGTCTCTGTGGCCTTGGAAAAATATGTATCAGCACCTCATCCGCAGAAGTGCGTAGGTGTCTGGGGTTCAACTTTATGCAGAATTTAATTGCCTGAGTATACAAGCATGCAGGTAATTTCGTTTCTCCCTGTCGTGACCAACCAAGGTACGAAAAAGGTCAGCAGGGGACTCAAAATAGAATTTCTTCATCTTTTCGTGCTTAAATCCTCTGAAAAACCTTGTCCTGCAGATGGGCTCAGAACACAACTCCTGCATGCAGCAAGCACTGAGCTGAGCAGCCTCAGTGATTTTCCATCATTAACGTGGCTGATGGGAGCACCATCTCCTGGACTGAGCCACAGCTCTGTGCTCTGCACACTCAGACAGAGAGAAATGAGCTTCCGTGACGTTTTTGTGGAAGGGCTTTGAACCCCTAACTCCTTTTTCCTGTGGGATTCCAGCCTTTTGGCAGGCCCAGGAAAAGCAAATAGTTGATGTTGGGGGGGAGCCTCTGCTTTTTTTGCACACATTTGTAACAAAAACACGAAGATTTCATTTGTTAGTGAGCAAAGAAACGATTTTATGTAGAGATGGTTTGGTGCAGAAAACCCCATGAGGAGCTCCTGGTCAGGGACGGAATAGGGGAGTTTGAATATTTTAGGAAAGCTTGTCTTGATCTCATTCAGATCTCCAGGCTTTGTTCCCCAAATCCAGCAGTGGTAGGAGATCACTAATATATTTTCAGCATGTCTGAAGTGCCCTTTATGCCTTCAGCCTCTGCACTTGCTGTTAGGAAGCCCAGTCATAGGTCCCTCACCCTACCCACAACCTCCATGAATGAACAATGAACTCTTGCTATGAGCTCTGCCATGGAGCTGGGCACAGAAAGTCTAGGCATCTTTGTGGGATTTGCCCAGTAGCTTCTCTAGGCTTCCCATGTGGATTTTGGGGATAATTATTTTACCTCCAGGGCCTGTTGTAATACTAGTATGTTAACAACTACAAGACCTTTGCAACAGCAGCAAAACACCCAGGGAAACCTCTAAATTCTGAGGAGCCCTTCAGAATAGGCAGAACGTTTGCGGAGTGAGTAGATACCAAATTCCTTAGACCAAAAGACAGGCTTCAGGCAAATTTTGTTTACACAGGAAAAGTGAGAACCTGTAACTTTAGCAGCATTTCACAGGTTTCCCTGATCTTTCTAGGAAACTATATGAAGGGATAACTTCACAACTAACAGGCACTCTCTGACAGACTCTACAGTGGTGAGTGATGTCGCTAAATGAACGATAGCACTTCTGTTCTTTCCAGCACAGGTTAGTGTGGATGTGATTGAAAGACTGGCCATTTTGCAATAAAAGAGTTGAATGGGCTTTCGTCTTTTCAATCAATCCAAGGTTGCTTTTTATGACGGAATATACATTCCCTCTGTGACCTTAATAAAAGCGAGGAGGTCATTGTGTAAAAACGATAATTAATTTTCCAGGGTTTTTATTAGGAAAAAAAAAAAAAAAGGTAAAGGAAGTGCCTGAAGTGTGTAATTAACAAACATTAAAGCAATAAAATATTGACCCTAATTTTTCCCTTTATATATTCCCTTCCAGTTCCAAATTTGAAGCAATAATAGTGGATAACAATCAATGGGTTCTTAATGAGAGCAGCTCACACTACACCCACAATAATTATCTTTTGAAAGATCAATAGAGAAGGAA
>VXAK01006498.1:0-12556 GCA_013399435.1 Arenaria interpres | reverse complement strand
AAATGTTGACACTGTTAAACTAATGATCTGAGCAAACTTATTGTAACGTGTTTATTTGTATGTGTATACACACACGTGCACCTATTAACATAGACACACCCACCCCAAAGGCAGTGTAGTGTATATAAAGCCCTGTGCTCTAACTGTCTTCCTTCAAGTTTTTTGTCACAGAAAGCTTGATGAAGGAGCTTTTGCTGGTACAGGTGAAAAAAAAAAGTGTCTTCAAACAGCTGTTTCTATGTAAAATACACTAATGCAGTTAATTAGTATNAATTAGTATTGACCTTTTAGAATATTCATCATGCCATTGCTTTATTATCCTGAAAGTTCATTTTAAAGGAGGTATAGCTGGTCCTGCAGGGAGAGGCTAAAATAAATCTCAGTTGGGATTTATTTTTATTCTAATGTTAGAAAAAATTAAATGGTTTCTGCTGGGTAGCCTTAATTTGCAACATTGTTACACATACCATATTTATTTTGTGTTATTTTAAACTTTCTTAGATTATAGTATTCATCAGATAATTACTTGGGTAGAACATGAAAGTTATTTGTACTGAAATTTCTTAATAGCCATGCTTTAGCATATTTTCTTGCAGAAAAAAGCATCTTTATCCAAATAAGTGAAGCATTAACAATCCCTCAAATAGTATCACAAGTCCATTGGAGAATTAATAATCGGGAGTAGTATTAGGGGTCTTTTAATACAGTATATGAAAGATTCCTTATAAGTCTTCAGTCAGTTTGTGTAAAGATACATAAGATTATTGTTGTTTTCATGTTTATTGCTAATATTTTTCTGGAGCTCTACAGTGTAGACTTCGTCTGCTGTTTTATGAAGAAACTAAAAATGTTATTTTTGATATTAAATATATCAAAAAAAGAGCTGGTGCAGGTCATAGCCATGTCTGGTGATTTTTATACTCCCTCATTTAGTCTTCCCACATCAAAAAGAAATAGCTATCTCTTGGGATGTAGTTTTTGTATCTGCAGTATCCAAGTTACAAACATAGGTGCCAAGAAAAAAAATTAAAATCCACACGGCTTCTCATACACACATCATTTTTTTCAGAGTTTTCAAAGTGCTAAGATATGCTTCCCACTGCATTTGAGGCTTGCACCTTGCAAAACCCTAGTCTGGATTTCTACAGTTCTGAATTTCTTTCAAATTCCTGCTGCTATACTGGGGTTATTCCAGTGTTTCTTACTTAACTAGATGCTGGCACTAATGGATTTTCCAGTTTACAAGTTAGTATGGTACCTACCAAAGATAGGTTTAGAGGACAGTTACTCCAAAACAGCTGTCATCTCACCAGCATTAATGCAAGAGTTTGATATTTATCTATGTGTTCATGTAATAAGCTAAACACATTTATGTCATTTTCATATTAGTATCAAGTTTATTTGATAATGTCCAAGTTGCCATAAAAAAAAGCATCTGATTTTATAAATGTAAATGGAGTCACTTGAGATTTCTGCTCTGACATTTTTACACAGGTTGGAAAAGGCTAAATATTCATAAATCAAAGAGACTGTAGTTGGTCAAGCCAAGTGCAGGAATCAATATTGTTCTGTCACATCAGTGCTTCCACCTCTACAGCAGCAGCAGGACAACCTTCCTTTGGATGGAAGGGCTGTCTAAATCATCTCCCCAATAAGCAAAAGAGGTAAATAAATTTGAGAACTGGGAAGTGTGTATAACTCCCAGAGAGCATCTGGAGAAACAGTCTATAAAACCCAGTATGTTTCAGTATGAACAGATGCTCATTAAGGATGTGCAACAGGAATGCAGGACAGCAGGATTCCTGAGGATGTCTCTGGGAGCTGGATATATAGAAAAATCCTGTAGGTTTGATGTTCACACATCTAGTTTAAGTATAGATCACTATAAACATTCGCAAATGTTCTCTATTTTACATTTCCTTTAAAGGGTTTTTTATTCTACCCTAGCTGAATTAAAAGAATTGTTGAGGTACATCAAAACACTCCTCCCCATTTAGGGGAAAAAGAAGGCTTGAATACAAAACTTAGACTGTTGGAGACACTTTTACAGATGCCTAAGCTTTGCACCAAGTTATTTTCAGGCTTGACGCATAGAAATAACTTGGCCCGATCTGCAAGTTAGCCCACAGAAGCCAGGAAAGGGAGTTTCCCACTCAGAGATGAGTGACATTTATGAAGGTGCTTTAGGGTGAAAGTAATAGAAACTTCACATGAACATCCCAAGTCCCAAAGATGCTTACGGTTCTACATACTTGAAAACAGAAACACAGCCCTTTCCTAAGTGTATTTTCAAATCTTACTACGGAGGGGCTGCACTTTGTCCAGAGTCTCTGTATACTGCTGTTCTGCTGCATAAAACCATTTCTGCTGGATCACACAAGAGTGAGAGTGGGCGATTTGAGCAGAGCTAGGCAGGTAAATACATGGATGTACTGAGACACCTGTGTTCCCCTAAACTAGCTTGTTGTTTATTGTTTGGTTTAGGTTCCAGGAGCAGGCATACAATAAAGGATAATTAAAACTCCTAATCTGATTTTGCCACTGCTGTTGTTCCTGCTGCTGCCATTCATATTGTCAAAGGACAATTACTCTCATTAACCAAACAAAAGTACCATTTAGGGGAATGCAAATTCAACAAATATTGCTCGGCACTTGGCCTGTCATAAAGGTAAGCAATCTCTGACTGTCTGCTAAAACTTTACACTTCCCATGGGCGGTGAAGCAGTGAATTTTTAACCAGTGTCATGCTTCTTTCTATACCTGATGATTAATGTGCTGGTAAAAACTTTATGCACACTTAATCATTCATAACCAAACATATCTGATTCTGTGCTGCTAAAAGCTTCAGCATTTATAATTAAATGACATCAGCAGAAAGAAACCAGCTAAATCTGGAACTAAGCAGTTTGAAAGCTTAATGATAATGTTTAAATCTTCCCCCATATTACACTGTGGCATTTAAGGGGGATTCTTGGTGGTTTTTTATCATGAGGGAGGGAAGCAATAATAACAGCTTCTTCACAATGTTTTCTTGGGTGCACCGTTTCCTTGGCTAGGGATAAAAAAATTGGGGCATTGCAAGAGCAGCCTAAACATTTTTACAGGAATATATACATCGCAAAATATGTTTGAAGCCATGGACATGAATTTTCAACATGTAATTTTGAAGAAAATAGTCAAGAAGACAACTGTTGGCTGTGAAGATTGTAAAGAGGGTGGGAGCGACAGTCTTCAGATTCTACTTTCTCATCCAGGGCCTCTCTTTTACTAAATAAGGATGTTCATCAGAAATAAATTAATGCAAAATTACAAGACAGTCCCATCTGCTGTTCCTTAACCTGCCTCTCCTCAAAAGAGAAGAAGCTTTGATCTCCCAGCCTGTGAGAGGGGGCTTCAACCTCTGAAGGACTGGGTAAAAGTTGAGGCATTCGCACCTCCTTGTCAGGTTCTGCTTTTAATGGCAAACAGGGACTGCGCAGCCTGGGGAGTATGCATCATCTCAGGTCACACACTGAATGCGAGCTCAGTTTAGAAATAACAGAGTTCATGAATTTTGACTAGATTTAGATTGAACTGTCATTTCTCATAGAGTAAATTCAAGAATACAGCCTCATAATTTCTCATATTGCCTCTTCCTATAACTTTTATGATTCATCATAAGTCATCAAATTAAGCATATCTTAGATTTTTAAAAAAGGATTATATAAACCACATGTGTATATTTAAGACAAATTACCTATGGATATGAGGTGCTTTCTGTAATTCTTTGGAAGCAGATTTTTCTATTTTCATGCAATCCAGTAAATAAATAAATAAACAAACCCACTTTTAAATCCATTTTTTTAAATTGGATTTTGCACTGTTTTTCCAGCTGGGAAGATGTTATATAATAACACACTGTAGTAAACGAGAATGAATTGTAAGATGAAATGTTTCCACCCTGTTGTTTTTTTCTTTTTTTTTGTGGTCCCCCAAAGCAGGTGTAATAGTCAAATCAGTAGTCTAATTTATTAATTCCCTGAAGCTTGAAAGAGATATCTTAGGGCGAAAGAATGTGGAAGTTATCTGAAGCAATGCAGTATTCAATTATTTATTTGCCTTTCTCCTTAAAGACTGCTTCAGTTCCAGATCTTCCCGTTTCTCCTATATAATTAATGGGAAGTATAAAACACAGCTCAGAGAAACTTGGCTGGATCTGAAAGCATGTATGCCTGTCATTTCATTCATTCATCATAGAGAGTACATAGGCATATGCATATAGTTTCTGCTTATTTTTTCAGTGAATACATGTCATGTGTTTCACGATGTGCTGAAAGTTAAGACACCTGTTTTTCCAGACAGGTTAGTTGTAATTATAATTTGCAGGAAGGTATCCGCATAGATGTATAAAATAGATTTATAAATTTGTAAGTGGATGCATTTAAATTTTTTTAGACCTCAACCGTTATTGTGAATTAGTAGTACTGAGATACATAGACCTCAGAAAGCTACATATTCCTATTCATTTACTCACCATAGATAAAGTTTTACAACAGAAACAGACATCTTCACTCCAAATTACTGATGGGATGAGGGCATGTTCTTGGAAGTTAAAAGGTTTATGTATATTACCCTGGCAGAGAATATTGAACCCAGATCTTCCATTTAAAGGGTAGGCTCTAAGGTGAGAACCACCACTGCTGCTTCTTTGCTTCTATTTCTTGAAAAAAAAAATAAGAAAGCAACCGATTGCCTCAAATATGATGTGTAAAATCATTGCTGTCATTGAGGAGATTCTAAATTGTTCATCCCAGTCCTTCATAAATCCCCAAATAGATTCCAGATCCTCTTCTGCTTTTGGTTTTTGTTAGCTTGGCATAATCAACCAGTCAACAGATGCCCTATTCCTAGACATTCTCTTTTCCCCACCGAGAGAAATGCCCAGATGGGAATAGATAGCTACAAGCTCATACTGCCCAAGCTCTGAACCAACTTGGCATCAAACTTGTGGAAGTAAAACTTTCCAAAATCAGGGACTAGACTTTTAAAGGTATGTATGTGCCAAAGAGTATTTTAAATATCAGGCTTTCCACAGCTGAGGATCCGAAACACCACTGTTTCATGCCTGTAGAACTTTGGCTCCTAAATAGGCAGGGGATATTGAAACCCATTGACTTGTGCATACATTCATTGCAGTAAATTGTAAATAGTTGTTAGATTATAATAAAAATAAGCCTGTATGTCAAGCAAGATTTTTGAAATGTAACAAATGCTGGTTTGTTTTTTTTTAAAGCTAATTTTTGAGACAGATAAATATGATGAAGAATACTTAGAACATTATAATTAGATTCCTTACTCCTGGCTGTCTCATATATTATTAGCCATATTGAGGAAAAGTGCATGTGTATGAAATTTATAACTGATTTGTAGATTAAGAATTCTGCAAGAAATATAAAAACTAGGTTATATAGTTGAACACAGAATATGTTTTCTATTTGGATTCCCTGTGTAGTTTCTAGACAAGTGAAATCCAATAAGCATAGCATTTCAGTACTGATGAAGTCTTCAGCTTCTAGAAATCACCCGTTTCCAGTACCTGAAGACTGGTCAGGCTAGTTGGAGACACTTGCATATATTGTTTTCTACAACAAATATTTAAAAATGTTGTGCATACTTTTTGCTTCTGTCTTGAAACCTATGATATAAAAGAATGTGCCAATGGATAAATGCATTCTCTTTCAGTGCAGTCATCTCCCATGTTTGTTAGAGTGATCTGCATAACTCAAAAGATTCTCTGTAAGGAGATAAATGCTCTATTGAACTCTCAAGCACCACTGTTTTCTTAAAATTCAGATCCTGTTTTACACTTTGATGTACTAATCTGAGCCTTTCAAAAGGAGAAAACAGATTCAAAAATCATACTATTAAGTGTGGTAAACATAGTGGTTTATAGAATTCAGCCCGTGAAAGCTTTTTATACAGAGGTTACCAGAATTATTTATTTCTCTGTGTCTGGAACTGATTTAGCACTAGAAACCTCAAAATAAATACAGTTTGCCCTTGAACAGTAGTATAGTTTAGGAATGTAAGGCAGTTTCTTTATTTTGAAAATTGCGTGAGTTGTGTGGATAACAGGTTTCTTAATTTGCACACATTAAGTAGACCTTTCATGTTTTTAATGTTTAGTTTACAGTAACCCGGGTCATGATGTGTGATGCTGGAAGCAGGGTGAATGAAAGCACAACCTTTCCCTCCCATTCGTGAGAAAAGAAAGAATGGGAAGGAGGAGAAGTGTCATAACAGCTGTCATTGCCAAAGATTATTTAAAAGCTGTAGAAGCCTTCACTTGCCTTCAGGAGTTGTGACATATGGTCAGAAATGGTTTGAAAATTTATTGCCATCTTTGTTGGATGAGATTCAAAGTGTTCTTTAACAAGGATCTTGTCCCTCATCATCCTTGGAAAAATCCTTCAGAAATTGTAAAGCATACAGAAAGCAGACAGAGAATAGCAAGCCTCAGATATTTTATTTATTTTTTTTCTTTTAAGGAAGGCAGTAAGTAGGGTTTCCAGATGAAATTAAACAAATATTCATGGTAAAAGTCAACCTTATTTTTAAGTTACAATCCATTCTTTTGCATGACACCATTTCAGTGTATGCATCAATGACAGATTGTTCCTTACCCAGTTAATTCAAATTTCAGGTGCAAACTGTGCACACTAGACATCACAGGGTCATTCAGTCATGATTTGGAATCGTAAAGCTTCTCTATGCAATTAGAGATACCCATTTTATCTGGACCTCTGTCCCCCCATAGTTAGCAGGTGTGGATTTCATATTTTGAGGACACGATGAGACCTTTCCACTCATAAAATCCCATCAAAACTTGTGAGGCCAAGAAAGCAATAGGAAGGTACCAAATGACAGGCTGCCTGATCCGGCAAAATAAGGCTAATGGCAAAGAGAAAACAGTTGCCTGAGCATTGAAATGCTTAGAACCAAAAATAACCCCAACTGTGCATCTTAAAATGGTGAAGGGCAAATCTTCTCTGGCTTCATTTTCCAAGCTAAGCCACATGGAGCAATACTGTCCCTGCTCTCATTCCCACTGACTGTTGCACCTGTGGGAATTTAGAATAAAGCCCATCGCGATGAATATTGAAAGGCACATTGATCCCAAGGTATACGAGGCACCAGTGAGATATGGCAAAGGGCACCTTTCTTATCCCTCTTAAATTTTGCATAAGTCAGACTGATTTAAGCTTTAGCTGAATAAAATCCTCCAATTTTAGCAGGCTTGACAAGAATTTATTGTGTTCCAGTAAGAAAATAACACAGAAACATAATACTCCAATCATATTTTTAAAGGCAGCTTCACAGTATAAAGTTATGACGCTTGCACGGTAGAATTATAGTTACTTTCAGATTCAGTGTCCTTGGTTGTTTCCTGAATAACAATAATATATCACATAAGCGGGAAATGAATCATCTACATATGTAAAACTTCTCACTGTCTCCTAGCTGGGGTTAGAGCAGAAGCATCGCAAACAGAATGGGTGTGGGAGATGGATGCTGTGTTAATGCTCTGCTGGCTTATGGTTGGAGGAGGCAAAAGGTGCTGTGCGAGTGTTGCACGTGAGGAAGCTGGTCCAGCAGTAGTGATGGGCAGAGAAGCCATGTAAGTGTATTTTCACTGGGGCTTCTTGGAGCACAAGAAATCAAGTGGAAGACAGACTTGGCCAGGGAATTTTATCACTCCCTTGACTTTGTTGCTGTTGTCACTGAAAGATTCTGCTCCTTTGGAAAGAGGAAGAGTAGCCAAATAAAAAGAGTATCCAACTTTCTGCTTCCAGGCTAGATGAAAGCTCAGCCAGGGCTACATAAAAATAAAACCACTTGTTCCAGCATCTTTTTACCATCTGAGACAAAACAGAAACTACTTCATCCAATCTGCCGGAAGGTTATGGCTACACAAGGGGTAGCAAGCTAGACCTGTCCAGAGCCATGCTTTGGCAGTAGGGCTGGCAGACCTGTCTATTCATCTGTCTTTACCTCCAGGTGTTTCTCCATGCAACATGCACAGTGGATGCTATTAACTGATTTTTTCTACAGCTGCCACTGCATGAAGGAAAATGGGCCATAACTTCCCCTACTTCAATGTTCTTTTTCTGATAATGTTTTTTCCTGTTTTATTCTTTCTTCAAATGCCCCAAACTTTCTACAGAGCTTCGTTCCTCCTGGTGGGAGCTTTGTTTTCCTGGCAGCAAGACCTTCCTAGCCCTAGGCTGTATTTTTAAGTTTTGATTTGCACAAAATTTGCATAAACCTACCAATACCGGGCCTCCCATCTGCTTGCACTATTATCTCTGAGTGGTAGGAGCAACAAAAATGTTCAAAACAGAGCTGCCAAACCAGCCTGAGATGCTCTTCTCTCTCACAGAGGGGCCGCTGTGGTGCAGCAACTTGAAACCAAACTTCCCAGCATAAACACCACCCAACGTAATGAAAAACACCCACTACCAGTCTATCCAAGGGTTCAGACTGGCAAATGCCATTCCTAGAGGAGCACAGAGGTGGTTGGGCTCCAATAAAGGAGGAGAATCCAAGCAGAATAGGTCTTCATTTACTGCCCTGGCAATCCTAGTTGTGCTGGCAAGGAATCCCCTGCTGTTGGAGAGGCACGCCTGTGCCATATACTTGACCAGCAAGGCAGCCATTACTTCTGCACTCCTGAAAAGGGCTGTGTTCTTAGTGCCCACCTCCAGGTCAGGACTACAGAATGGAAATAAGGAAGGAAGGAGTGCATGAAAACAGAGATGTCTGCTGTAGAGTGGACCAGCCTTGATAAGGAGGAGAAAAAAAATTCCTTTTCTCTCCATACCTACATCTTGAATAACCAAGATGAGCTATCCAAGATGCTACTGAAGCAGTCTTGGCCTTTTGTGAGAGATGAATCAATGCAGGCCCATGTATGGTGCCTCAAAAATTGCTCCAACAGGATATGCTTCACAGTATTAGTCAGAGTTTCTGAGATGCAGAACTAAGCCCTAACAGTTTTCTGAATCACTTGAGATTTGCTTCTTATTAATGCTAATTTAAATCTTCTGGAGGGAGTCTGTAACAAATGTGTCACAGCCAGAAATTCTTCCTTTTATATTTTATTTTTATTTTTTAAAGAAGGAAAGATTATGCTTGGAATTAAATCTTAGTCAATTTCATTTGATTTTTACGTGAATTGCTGAGGTATCGCTCCATGACTTAAATTAACCTTGTTGATACAGTTATATAGAAACTCACACTCTCCAGTGGCCTTTAATTCCTAGTCTTTCTTCAAATACCTGTGTTTGAAGACAGAGCCAAGGCATATATATGACATATAAGGGCACAAATATATTACTAGGCACTTCAAATATCCTATTCCATGGATTCCTATTGTCTCATTAAATAACTCACGAAAAGGAGTTTGAATTATCCACATTAAATAATAGCAATGAGGCCTGCGTAAAGAACTTATAAGTTTATTCTAATCAAATGCTGTTTTCCAGATATAGTTTCTTGACTGAGCCCTGGGCTAAGGACAGCTCAGTGGGGGGCTAATTATAGTGGTGCCACTACAGTTGCTTTCCCTTGTGGGAAAGTTTCTGTAGACTACTAGGTCAAGATAATGAAACAGTGTTTGGCAGTCAGGAAAACTGCAAATAACGGTTGCTTTTCTTAGAAGTGGACCTAGATGATTTTGATGAAATTTGTGAAATTCTGTGAAATACTTGCCATTGTTTTCAGAGAGTAATTACAGTGAGTAGGACAAATAGGCAACTGTACTTTATTGAAGATATTACATTACAAATGTCAGCATGCATGAGAATAACATATCATGTGGGTGAAGGAACCAGTGATTCTAAAAGGAAATCAATATATAATAACCACTAATATCAAGCCTCTATTCAGTATAATAGAGGACAACATTTTCAATGAGCCTGCAATATGCCTGCAAGGATCATTCACTTAGTGCTCCAAGAATACATGCTATAACTGATCTTGCCGTTCATGCACCATAATACTCATTCGTCCCTCACATTTTTTGGTTTACACAGCGAGCTGTAACTGTAGATACAGAGGAAAGTGGAACTTTTTTTGTAGCTGCACAAAAATAGACGTTAATTTTACTGTTGTGCATACATTGTGAAAAAGGAGCACAATAACAGAGTTAGAATCTCTGGATCTAGAGTAATAAGCATGTTGGATGAATTACACAGATTACAGAATATTAGGACAATCAGGCTTTTGGCTTAGGCCTTAACTGCTATACAGCTATTAGTATGTTGCGTACCGAGGTCGGGGATGATTTTCTCTTCTTTTTGCTGGAAGGAAAACATATATTTATGTGGTCTCAGAAGGGAAAGAGGAAAGCAGATCTGTGTTTGGATTTTTAGGTACTGATTAAAGTCTCTGAGGCTGGGTTCTGAAGTTATTTATTTGTATGGTTTTTGTCGCCACTGCATCTAGTCTGTTTTAGTTTTAGTTTAGGGAATAGCTTAATGGTCTTAGTGAAGCATTTGTTTCCCATTAAATGTTGCCAGAATTTTCAATACAGAGTGTAAAGTTAATGAAAAATTACTGGTATGTGGTTTTCTAGCATCATTTCTAGCAGTTCATTGTAATTCTGCAACTATGGTGTCTACATGATGGACAAAACAATGTGCATGGTTTGTAATAGGATTAGGTCATATGGATATTTTAAACATCGTTTATGTCAAAGCTCTACTCTTATCTCTAAGAAATTTAAGAATTCAGTAAAAAAAACTGTGGGAAAACAGCACTAAACACTGTGGGAAAACAGCATTATCTTCCCAATATGCAAAAAGTGTTGGAGTATTCATTCTTTCTATTGGTTTCGTTCTGATAGAATCACTCATATTTATTTTTTATTACACCTTTTGTCATTAATAACTATTTCTTAGACCAAGTTCTCTAACTTAACCTTTCTAATAATTATAGATGGCTCAAGAAGTTTTGACTTTCCTTTGTCTAATGAATTGTTGAAAAATTGGGCTTTTGGGATGTATACGTTTCTCTCTCTTTTACTTCTTATGGAAGGGTATAAAGAGAAAAAGGCTGATAACATAAAAGTCGATAAAATATACAGGTTGGAATGAGTGGTTTTCAGAATGCAATACATAACCTGAAGTTATGAGGGGAAAAAAATGCACCAAAAATGGGAAACCACAAAAATATAGTGCACAACATTTGCTTATAATCTCAGAATTCCTGTTTTACCTTAAGAATGTTATGAATAACCATTTTTTTGCCACAATCCTTACTAGGGACAGACAAAAACCTCAGAAAAAATTACTTGTCTAAGTATGCATACATAACTACGTATTTTCTACTATGATGGAAACATGGACAATGAAGTGATTTCTGCTAGAGGTGAGGATAAAATAAAGAGAGGGTTGTTCTATGTTTTAGTGCTGTTGGAAATCTTCCTAAGACTTCACAACACAGCTCTGAGGGTTTCTTTTAACTGCAAATTTTAGACTATATGCAAATTTGAAGAATTGATATGTATTTAAAGGCCAGTAAGGCCAGTGGTGATTTAGCATTTGACAGCCTGGTTTAAAGAAATTTGAAGGTAAGAAGTGTATGTTTTAATCTTTGGTGCAGAGGCATAACTGTGATGAGCTTTGGAGATACTAAGTTTTGAAGCAAACCCATTTCCTTTCAAAAGTATGAAAAACAAACTGACGTGCAGGTCTCTACAGTATATCCAAGGTATGAGTAACCCTGTCAGATTTACTCTTTCAGCATTCAGCAGACTACTTAAGAAAAGAGATATTAATTCATTTTTAATGTTAGGAAAATACAGTCATTAAAAAGCAGATAACATAAAATGCCAGAAATGCTTTTAACATTACACGAAGTGCACTACTTGCCTAAATAGCTTGCTACTTTTGGAGATCTAGATATGCTGAGGTATTAAATATTAAAATAGAGGTTGCTTTTTAAAATGCAGTGTTTCTTATCAGAAAAACAGTTTGAACAAGCAGTGCTGTTGTATAATGCATGATGTTGCTAATAAGAGAGTCTTGGAAAATCTTTTTTCACGCTATAAAAGTGACTAGTGTTTTGAATAAGAAAGATTCTTTCTCTGTTCATGTTCTCTTAACACACATATAACAGTGCTGTTGAGCTGTATGTGACTATAAATTTGCAATACATTCTGAATCACATGATGTCCATTCTGAGCTTTTATCCTGTTTTTGTATATTTACTGGTTATCAACTCTGTTAGCGTGCTATACATAACCTCGATTGGAAAGTCAGTCTCGAAGAATAGTTATCAATGCTTCAGCGTTGGTTTAGATGAATGTGTTGGAATGGTTCTGCAGGGTCTGTTCTGTGGCTAGGGCTATTTAATATTCATGATATTAATTTGGATGAGACAATAGGAATGATGCTTATTCAGTTTTCCAATGACACTAACCTGTTCAAGATTGAACCTGCAACGTTAAAGGAAAAGATTATGATACGTTGAAGAAACCAGTGGGAAGAAAATAGGGTGAATTTAAATAAATAAA
>VXAK01006497.1:0-11110 GCA_013399435.1 Arenaria interpres | reverse complement strand
AATTAATTGCATGGACTACTTCCTCTAAAATATAGGTTATCAGGCATTATGCTCTTGGGTACCTTATTTCTGTTCCTACCATTCCTTTTTGTTGTTTCTTCTTCAGTTTGACGCTGTCATGGAGCTGCTTATACTGAACTTGTATGAAACAGAATGTAATTAATTTCCACCTGTTTTCTTTCAATATCACAGTATATACCCTGCTACAATGATATGTCTGAAATACGAGACATAAACATTGAGACACTTCTGCAAGATCATCATATATGATGATATATATATGAAAAAACCGAACTCACTATATTCCTTTGGGAAAATCCAAGAAAGATATTGTAAGCACCATGGGGAAAAAGAGGATTAAGGTCCCAGCATTCTGTCATGGTAGAAAGTGTTGCTTGGCTCTGTTTGCCAAGAAAATAATGGCATAAAAATCAGAACTGGTTTATAGCATTAGTGATTTACGCTACTCTCATAAATACTCTAGTCCTTAATAATTTCTGTAACTGTCAGATCAATGTTAAATCAGAAGTGCCTGTCTAGAACTCCTGTGTTCTTAGAAAATAAAACCAAGGAGAAAAGTAATAGCTGAATAATTAAAATTTATTAGGGCTGTATTGTGTAATGTCTTAGTTGGTAATTGCAATTACTGAAAAAGAGTACAGTATTTTTTCATTAAATGGTAATCTGATACCTGCAAAATAGAAGTAATTTTAGAAACAATTAGTTTTGGAGATGTGCTGTTCCTACCTCCTGCTCCTTTTTTGTTTTTGTTTTTGTTTTTTTTTAAATCTGAAAAAAAAGATATTCCTGCTTATGGGTGTGGATTAGTAATGTTCTAATTGCAATAGATGACAATGTGGCTTCAGTGCATCTCTGAAAGACGCACTGGCACTTAGCAATGAATAGGAACAGCTACCCTTAAGGTGTGTTTACAAAGCCAACAGTGATTCAGAGAATATATTTCAGAGGCAAGATATATATATATAGCAATGTCTTACCAGATGAAGATTTCATTGTTTCATTGTTTTCAGTTAGAAAGCTGAATATAGTGTCATATAGATCTCAAGTCAGAAAGAAGAGCTGTAATCTAATATGTTTTGTTAGTGCCATAGACTTGCCAATGGACGTAGCCGGCATTACACATGCTACATGTAGAGGAAGCGTTCTTTTGCCCAGTTTACATTTTACTTTCAAAATTTTTACAAAATTTGTTTATTATTATCACAGATTGTCACAGGAGGTTATCAGAGAACTACCACCTTCCTTAAAGGCAGAAACAAATTTTTTAGTAACCTATCGTGAAGAAAACTACAAGTTTAAAGTGCAACTAATCAAGCAAACAGTATCCTCAGGGAAACATCTTACTCTTAGGAAACACGCAGGTTAATAAATAAAAATATCTGTTTCCAGTATTTTATCAATCTTATTTTCTGGGATATTTAAGAGTATTTTTGGTTCTATGTGGTTGGCCATAATATGTGCTTATTATATTCATGAGCTAATTCTTCTGAATTCGATAGGTAAACATAAAGAAAATTTCTGAATCAGGACAACAATTGATCAAGTTTAGTGATTTTAGCAGTAGAGGAACTTCTGGGTGGGTTTTTTTTTTTGAGTTACTAATGCCGGTTAATTGGCAAATGTTTCCTCTAGGAAATTAGCTCATGAAGTTTTAAAATGTGTTTTACCAAAGGCCAAAATGCCTTTTAGTAGGACTAGCATTCATAAAATTTTTCGAGGTCTGTTCCCTGTTTGAGGAGTTTGAGCATTTATCCAGGGTTTCTGGGCACCCCCGGGGGATACATTTGTCTAGAAGCCCTGTCTGCCACAGAAGCTCAGAGCCATCTGTTGCTTGCTGTGTGCTTTGAACCTATTTCACAGTAGTGGGTACAACGCTCTTGGTGCTGTGCTGGAGATACACTCAGCAAGAGAATGACAGGCTGGCAGGGAAAAGTCAAACTGTCTTGTGCTTTGTGAGCAAGCTCTTAGGTGGTCAGGACCCAGAATCCCACTGGAGTTTCAGCCCCTCCTTGCCTGGGGGCTATGTGACTGTACAAGGAATTTGGGAGCCTTTGTTCTCTCCTTTTTAGGTTAGGTAAGACAAATTAGTCATGGGTAAATGTAATGTTGGGAGCATGTAGATTAGAATGGAACAATTTAATTCATAGCAAAAAGATTTGACACTATGGAAAAAAAAATACTATTTTTTTCTGAAAGAACAATAAACTTGTTCTTCTTTGTCAGAAACTTCATCAACTGAAAGTGGTTCTCAGGTAAAAAGGGATAAGAAGGATAACTATAGAGAAAGTAGGCTAAGCAGCAGAATGTTTTTTATTTTGTTTAAAAGTCCATACAATTTGATTACTATTACTTGAGAAGGATCAGTAATGCATAATTAGAAATAATTTCTATTGTGTAGGTTGCAGCAAAACAAAATTGTTTTGCTTCATGCTGATTTTTTTTGTCCAGTAATCTACTTGTTGATTTAAAGATTTGTTGTTTTAAAGATTTGTTCAGAAACCTCAAATTCTTTTTTTGGTAGTTTAAGTGACCATAATTTAGGACTATGTGCATTTGACTTGCTGTTAATGTGAAGCTAAAGGCTGCTTAGCAGTTTAATAAAATTGTTTTAATGTCACTTCTTTGTTGTAGCTGCACTAGCTATACTTAGCCTTTATATTTTAAAATTCTACCTAAATCTGTACTTGCTTTCTGAAGTTGCTATTTGAGTCATACTTTAACTTAACCTTTCAGTAGTGGGGCCAGTGCAACAACTAATCTGCTCTTTGTTTTCCATTTTTGTATGTGCTATGGTGTTGCAGTAGGTGCAAATACAAAGTTAAAATTTGTGAGACTTAGAATGCTTCATGCATGTGAGTGATTATTTGATCTGCATTTTCATCTCCTCTAACGTCCTTTGCTCTCTCTTTGTTCTGTTTAAAGAGCAGAAATGAGTGGGCTTAAAAGGGAAAAAAAAAAGCTGCATGAAAAGAAGTTATTAAAAGAAATAAAAAGAGTAGTTGAACATATACAGAAGAGTGTAGTCATTTCATCTCCATTTAATTAACATGAGGTTGAAGAATTGTTTCTTGCTTTTCATTTTCACCATATGCTATTGTTTAGATAGTTCCATTTTTTCTGTTAATTAGAAACACAGGATAAGGATGGAGATGTGATAATTTCAGTTGGTTCAATAAGCATTTATGAGTGGTCTTCGAGTATTTGATTTGCATGTGATGAATGCATTTGTCCATAATTTATTTTTAGTTTCCAAACCAATCCTGTGGGAGTATAGGAGAGAAGCTGCAACTACCTGATTTAGAGAATTTAGGCCTACACTACCTATTTCTATCATTTTCCCTCTCTTTACCACCATCATTTGGTAATGAAAATAAATTATTGTAGAACTCAATTGGAAAAATATTTTAATACTGAGAGAAGCAATTATGTGTAGGATTTCCTCTGTTTTTTATCATTTGATAGTCAGTACAACCTTTCAAAATCAAAGAGACAGGTCTTGAAAATATTTCTGTGTGCAAAATTGTATTGTAGCTCTATCTACAAGTAATACATACATAATTCTAATTGAAACCAGCAGAAATATTCTTCTTTTTTTTCAGTTAGCCGTGGTGCTTCTTGATAGTTCACACAGTTTCACTGCTTTACTTGAGAAGTAGATTGATTTTTACCTTGTTTAATAGCTTTTACAAATACATTAAGAACCAGTTAATTTTTTTAGTAATTTAATGTCAACCTCATGAGGTTCAACAATGTCAAGTGCAGGGTCCTGCACCTGCGTCAGGGCAATGCCCCATATGAGTAGAGGCTGGGGAATGAAGGGTTTGGGAGCAGCCCTGCTGAGAATGATTCCAGCAGAGTCCCCCTGACATGGGGATACTGCTGGATGAACAGCGGGACACGAGCCGACAATGTGCGCTCACAGCCCAGAAGGCCAACTGTATCCTGGGCTGCATCGAAAGAAGTGTGGCTAGTAGGTTGAAGGAGGTGATTCTGTCCCTCTACTCCACTCTGGTGAGACCCCACCTGGAGTACCGCATCCAGCGTTGGAGCACAGGAAAGATATGAACCTGTTGGAGCAGGCCCAGGGCAGGGCCACATAAACTATCAGAGGGCTGGAGCACCTCTGCTCTGGGGACAGGCTGAGAGTTGGGGTTGTTCAGCCTGGAGAAGAGAAGGCTCCGGGGAGACCTTATTGTGGCCTTTCACTGTATGAAGGGGGCTTATAAGAAAGACGGACAAAGACTTTTTTACCTGTAGTTACAGATAGCAACAGGACACGGGGCAATGGTTTTAAACTGAAAGAGGTTTATGTTGAAGATAAGGAAGAAATTTTTTAGAGTGAGGGTTTGTGACATCCTGGAATGGGTTGCCCAGGAAGTTGTGGATATCCTGTTGTTGGAAGTGTTCCAGGTGATGTTGGACAGGGCTTTGAGAACCTGATACTGTCAAAGATGTCCCTGCCCATGGCAGTGGGTTTGGACTGGATGATTCTTGAAAGTCCCTTCCAACACAAACCATTCTGTTCTTAAACAATTTTGAAGCTGTGTTGTTAGGAGACAGCTATAATAAAGGTTAGAATTTTAGAAGTGATCAATTAATAAACATTCCCAATGTCAGTATTTCATTAAAGTTACCAGCAGCAGCCTTCTACTGTGCATCTAACAAACGCAGTGTAAAGTTGGTATTTGGTTCAAATGACTTATTTTCAATATATGCACTATGTGTGTGAGAAGATACAGACTAACTGCATTCAAGGTGTATTCTGTAGTCAAGTTTTGCCTTCAGTCAATGCAGTTATGTTCTGGAAGCCTCTCATATTCTGATTAAAGAAGGTGTGTTTGTTGGTAAGATGGTCGTGTTCTGTGGTCCAGTTCTTCCGTTTAAACTGAGTGCAGTCGATACTATCACAATGTCCTTCTTAAGTCTAAAGTTTAACTCCTTGCCTGAAGTACACACATGCCAGAAGTGTTACCAAGAATCTTACGAGTTTCTTCGAAATAGCAGTAGCGAATGTTTGTGGCTGCTATAAATAACTCAAAAGGATAATCATCCTTTATGTTTAAAGTTCCACTTTTAATCTTCTTCTGTAGTTCTCTCATCCATAATTTCAAGCCATATTTATAAGTTTATTTTTCAAAGCAGTTTTTACAAAATTAATATTAGTATTTTTTCCATTCTGTTTAAAGTTAAAACCGCAAACACAGTTTTAATGAAGAACTGTTACTTTCTGTAGGCAGACTTTACAGAGGTTTGTGGTTAGTGTTAAAAAAAAAAAAAAACCCCTCAGAATTTATTCTGTTATATCTATGATGGAATTCTTAGCCAAACTTTGAATTTTGTTGTCACATTACAGTACCATCTATTGAGCTTTATTTCTTAATATGGACATGCTTTATGCAACCTTGTGTGTTGCCTCTTGACTAGTAAGCCTTTTTCCACTAAAACCAGTATTTCTACTAACTTTATTAAATTATAGATACTGTGCAATTATAGCATTGCAGGTTTTACACAGATTATTGATTGGTTTTTATTTGGTCTATTGGTCGTAAGAGGTACTAATGGAAGAACAACTACAAATGCATAGCGATTTTTTGGACAAATGATCCAGATTGAAAGTATACAGGAAGACTGCAAAAGCCCTCCTTCTTCCAGCTGCGCTGATGGTAACCAAGAATCTGTCTGCTGTTTCCAAAAAACCTAAGTTCAAAGGGCAGCTCTTGGGAATCCTAGTTGTTGCTAAGCAAATTAAGGAAGTGTTAACTGTTGGCACTGCTCCCCTTGCCACACTGCTTGTCACTCTGCTTCTTGCAAGAAGGGAATGCTGCACTTACCTAAAGGCTGTGGTATTTGCTGACTCTGCTCATGCTGAGCCCTGGTACAGCGAGTCTTCAGCCTGCCTCCGTGCTCCAAGGGTGCGAAGCTGTTGAGGTAGTCAGTCTGCACAAGATCCTTTTTTCATCAGTGGCTATTAAAACTGCATTCTGGACTGTAGAATTTGTCAATACCAATGTGTTAGTGTTTGCAAACACTCCAGGAATTTTTTTTTTTCATATTTTTCATGCTACTGTGTTTCTTCAAAATTTGGTATTTCCAACCCTAAAATAACTAATACAGTGCCGTTCAGCTGCTGTCATCTAAGAGGGGACACAAATACTGCTACATTTTGCTCTGCTTATATAGGAATATAGGAATAATCTATTCCTTATATAGGAATAGATTAGAGTATTATATACCAGGTTTCAGCTCTTAAAAATAGATTTTCAAGGGCTTTCAAGGTTCTTTTAATGCAATTTGCAGTCATCTCCACTGTCACAGTGGTAAACATGGTTTGATCCTAGAGAACTCCATTTACAATTAAAGTTGAATCAGTTCTGAATTGGTACTTCTGGTAGTCTGAAATCTTATTTGAACAACATGATTTTTTTTTTCTTTAATGAGCTCGTATGATTCTGATCTGAAAGTATTAAGGAAGAAAGCAGGGGAAACATAAGTTTCCAAAGCCTTTAAATTGAATATCATGGATATTGTATACTTTAAACTCATTATAATAGATTAGAGAGATTACTGATTTCTAAGTATGCTGTAATGTAAGTGGATGTGAACGACGCTTCTGAATAAAAAGTGAGCTTCTTTCTAATCTATTATCTCTTTCACTAAGCTATTGAATTCTGGCATGGCTCAATAACAAAAGATTTTGAAAGGGAGAGAAATACAGTTTTTCCTTGCACACTCTGTGTATTTGTAGTTAATACTGCTTCCCCTTGTGTATTTTATTTGAAATTCACCCCAACTTCTATTAAAAGGAAATTAGTTATCTCAGATTTAGCTTTGTCACAGCTGTAAAAGGCTTGTAACAGATGCGTGGATTTGGATGGTCAGAGTATGAGATAAGATATATACATCTAGATATATAATATATACATTTTTGTTTACTGTAAATCTCAACATATCATCCTATCTCCATAAGACTGCTGTCTTTCATGAATTCCTGAATTATGCTCAATGCAATCCTTTACTCTAGGAGGCAGTGATCACAGTGTGTAGAAAATATATATTTGGATTGTGGCTTTTTGGTGTTACCGTGTTACATAAATAAGCAGTAGACATATGAACTTTCTATGGCACTTTAATGATAGAAATGATAGAACTGAAAGTTCTGGTGTCTTTTTTTTTTTTTTTTTATAAGGATAACACATTATTTTATTCATCTGCTATTAGGGCAGATACTGTTTGCCATGGGGAATTTGCAGTGCCAATTATCTCTACCATTTGCTGCTCTTCTTGGTAAATATTAAATTATCAAGGCATCTATTAACATAAGTGCAAAACAAAGTTGTTGTTTAACTGTGGCTGTTCTGAGGCTAATATTAATAATGAATAGTTCCCAGAGGCCAATTTAGTATAGGATATTAGATTCTGCTGTTTCTCAGTTTGGAACAGCAAACTGAAGTTTCTTCGTAAGAAATATATGAAGAGAAATGAACTTTTTCTCTCCATGATTGGATTTTCTTTTTATAAGGCAGTTATAACATTTCATCTTACTTAATGAAACCTTTAGGTTTCATTTATATCTAACCAATACACAGTTAATGTATCAACTGAATGGCATCAGGGGTAATCCGGTATGATCAGCTAACAATAGTTCCTTATATTAATGGTTTGAAGTGTCTGTTAAAGGTTTTGATGAGGTTGATATTTTCACTTTATGATAAACTTTCCCTAGCGCTCCATATTCAGCTTGTGCTTGAATATCATCCTTTATGTGTTCCCCATAAAATGGGGAAAATATCCCAATTATTTCAGACCTCTGGGATTTCAGTATGTCACTTTTCCCAGGATGATGATTTAAAATGTCATGAAGAGTTAAACCATTATTTACCATTAACTACTAACAGAGGAGAAGCTACAGATGTGTTCTTTTTCATAATAGCTAGAAGTGTGTAACAGGTTCGGCTTTTGCTTTCCATTTTGGTACGTCTCATCTTTCAGTTAGCAATTGGAGGTTAGATCTACCATTTAAAGGTAACTTCTTCGTTATGATCAACTGACTCTGTATTGTATTTTTAGGGAACCCTGAATATTTCATGTATTTATGTATAACTTATATGTGACCTGAGACCTTAATTTAATACTTTCAGATCTTGTGCTTCCGAAAGAAATTAATGGTGAATGAAATCCTTTGACTGGGGATGACAGCAGAACCAGGTTTCCATTCAGACTGAGGAGCAGGCCATATCTTGGGTTTTCTATTCAGTGCATTCATGGACACATTGACAGACTAAAATTTACCTAATATAACTTGATATGATTAATGAAAATTAGGGTAATAACACTGAATTAATAAGTATTGGAATGGTAGCCAAGTTAATTTGTAAATTAAATATTTTGCAGTATTAACTATTTTTAAAGAATTACATCTGTAGAATTCCACATCCTTGTTCTAATGAAATGATCATCTCTCCTTGTCAAGGACATCAATGCCTGAATACATAACGTGACTGCAAATCACTGAGATAGAAGCTGTATAATCAGAATATTTGGGGGTAAGGAGCTGTAGGAGTAGTTTACAGATGGGAAATGATGATAACTCTCAGGCATTTGCCCAGTCTTTTGTAGGAGGGAGCAAATGAGGCTGATCATGGAGCTGGGTTCCTGGGCAGGCAGAATGGGAAGATGATTTGGCATCACGAAGGAGAGCCATGAGAAATACTTGCTAAGGAGCATACATTGTACACAAATATATCAGGAAGGAAATGTGCCATTTTTAGGAGACTATTTTGTAAGAAAATGAGCCTAAATCCACTTTTTAAAGTTCTTTTACTTTCTGATGGTCCAGGGATTTCATCCTTTCCTTTCCATTGTCCCTACTCTTTCAGGTTTTACTGCCTAATTGGCTAAGACATGAATGAGAAAAACAATTTGCAAAAGGAAAACTTTTTAGGAAGGAAATGTTGCTTTTTCTTGATATAGCATAGGTGAAGTGCAACTGGTGTAGTAGCTAGCTGGTATTTTTGCTCTTACATGTTTGAGTGAGTAACAGTGAATCGCGGAAATCTCAGATAATGGCCTAGACGCTTTGCCATGCTGAACTCACGTTTGGGTCCCGAGGCTCATCAGAGGCTCCAAAAGGACAACACACAGTTGTTCTGTGTTCACAATACTGTGAGATTGTAGTAAAATACTGTATATGATGCGTATAGTTATGTGATCTGTTCTTTTTGAAGTGTATCTATTTTATTCTTATATAACAAGACAGCTGTTCTTGTTATTTCTAAAACCAAAATAAATTTCTTGCATTAGAAAACTTAGTGTTTTATAGACAGTGAGGAGAAAAGTTGAGTGTCAAAAGCTAATTAGAGAAAGAATTATATTTATTGTAAGAAATCAGAAGAAATTCTTAGGTTATAGACAATTCCTAAGAAATTTCAGAGGAGGTTTAGTTTTTTTTTCATGTTACAGAAGATGCATGTTATGAAAAATATTTGATTTTTTGCTTTATGGAGTTGATTCGATGTATCTTTTTCTCACAAGAGATCCCTGATACAGAAAATTGCCTCTTAAAAAATGAGTAAGCTTTGTTAGCAATAAAGCAAGTGGGATTGAAAATAATGTAAGCAAATTTTCTTAGACTCCCTTGTGGTATTTTACAAGCTGTAACATTTTGAGTGTTATGGTATTGTGTGAGGGTTGTTTTTATTTAGCTGCAATACCACTTTCTTGTTGATAAATATTAAGAATTTATAAATAGAATTCAGACAAAATAATTTTAATAACATCTTTTTAGAATAATAAATATGTGTACTGCATGAGAGCAACAGGCTCTCTCTAATTAAGAAGTGAAAAGTAAAAAATGAGAGTAAAGGATATTGAAACTAAGATCGAAATAACGTGCAACTAGTGCTTCTGAGAGCTGTTGTGGTGATCATAAAGTCATACAGCTTTCCTACATAGTATAAATAATAATCTCTCTACTCTCGTAGTCCTGTTGCAATGGAGAATAGTGGATGAAATGTCATTACTTTCTGTGGTAAATATAAAAAGTTTAGTGACATCTGCTGTTTAGAAAAAAAATGAGCCTTAAGTTCACAGTCTGTGAATTTCTGTCTTATGTTATACAAGGTCAATAGAAGCATGTATGCTGGAACTACTGTCAAAGGACGTACCTATATACCTTGTGCAGAAGCAACTATAGAAAAGATATTGCTATTTCTGTGACTTACTACTTTAAAGAGGTAGAACAAGAAGTTCCAGTATGTCATCAGAAGCCTTTCTCCAGATTTCTCCAGATTTTGCTAGTTTGTGAAGGCTAGTCTCTTTGAAAAAGAAAAGACATAATTTACAAATAACTTTGACGTTCCCTAATATCTTCCAGAGAGAAAAAATGCAACCTGATGTTAAACAATGTAAATATTTACATACTTTTTCAGGAATAGCTCTGTTACCCACTTTCTTGAAGTATGTTATCTATTCCTTAAACAGTATTTTTTGAATTGATTTAAAAGTGAAGTTTGGAGAATGTTGTAGCTTTAATAATAATAATAATTAAAAGGAAATGGTAAGGTATAAATCTGAAAGTATCAAGAGATATGAAGGGAAATCATTATTCAACCAAGGGTCCTAAACTCCCGCTGAAATTTGACAGTAAATGAGAAACTGCAACTTTTGATAATCAGATGAACTTTTATTCCACTGATTAAAGGTAAATTAATTTGCTGCTTTCACTGAACATCTGGTTATTTAAAACAAAATAGTGGTTTACTTGCAATCTTTGAAGTAAGAATTTTACTACTGAATTGTAATGAAAAATAAACTGATCCACAGAGTGAAGTCCACGGGCACGAGACATTGTAAAACCAGTGTTACGCATTTACCAAAGTGCATTAAATAGAATTTTCCGTGCTGAAATCAACAGAAAAATTACTGTGGTTTGGGCTGGGGTGGCAAAGTACAAGACAACAGACGCTCTGCCCCGCTTCTCACTCCAAGGAGAGGAAGAAGAGAAATAAAGAGAGTTATGAATTAAAAAAAACCCCTAAACTACTTTAACAAAATATTAGTAATAAGAGAAAAAGGAAATAATGAAATAGAT
>VXAK01006486.1:30865-53996 GCA_013399435.1 Arenaria interpres | reverse complement strand
GATGCTGTGGGGCTGGGGGTGCTATGGGGTTGGGGGGCAGATGCTGTAGGCTTGGAGGGGCTGGGGGTGCTGTGAGGCCAGGGAGTCCCGGGGGTTATGGGGCTGGGTGCAGTGGGGCTGAATGGCTTTTTCGGGTTGGAATGGGCAGCCTTGGTGTGATGGGGCTGGGTGCCAGGGAAGGTCTTGGGGCTGTGGGGCTGGGTGCTGCTGAAGTGGGGAGCTGGGCACCACTGGAGGGTGCCACAGGGCTGGGGATCGGCGGCTGGAGCAGGGCCCTGGCCCTGGCTGGGACTGGGGTAGGGCCAGATGTAAGGTTCCCCCTGCCATGATGTTGCCTGTGCCGGTGGTTCCTCTCCCATCCCATCCCATCCTATGGGCTCAGTGCCTCTCTGGGATGTGGGGAGGCCCATGGGCAGGGTGAGGGCTGGAGCCCCAGCCTCTCTGCTGGAGCCTCCCCCTGTGGCTGTGCTGCTGCCTGCAGGCAGAGGGGGGGTCCTGCCCTGTCCCGGCAGCGTGGGCAGCCTGCCCGCCCCCCTCAGCTCAGCAGCCACCAGCTGTCGTAGGCAAAGGAACCTCTTTGGTTGGTGCTGGCAGCCTCAGGCAGGGGAGAGCCAGCTGGGCGAGGAGGTGCTGTGTTTTTGGAGAGGACCCCAAGACCTGCTGCTGGCAGCGTTTTGTCTCTTACCGCACCGACAGCGTGGGGCTGGGTGCCACTCAAAGGCTGTGCAGCTGGAAATTGTTATTCTGCTTTGTACCTGGTGTGTTTCGGAGGAAAACCCTTTGACAGAGTGAGGGGGAAACGTGGGGAAGGGGGTGGCACTGGGGTTTGCCCATCCCGCCTCCCCCTTACCAGGGTCCAGGTAACAGGACACCTGGGCAGGAACCAGGGGCTGGGCTGGTGGGTCTGGTCTCCCCGTGTCCAGCTGCTCCCAGCCTTGGGGTGAGCCCCAAACTGGTCTGGCTGGGCAGAGGGGAGCCCCTGGCTCTGGCCAGCCCATCTTTGGGTGCTGCAGCTCCTGCCCTTACCCTCCCGAGGGCTGTGCAGTGGGTAGAGCAGCACAGAGAGCCAGTCCTCACGGGAGGGACTCTGTGGTGTGGCACCACTGCCTGGCACCGCGCCGAGCCCAGCACTTGGCTCAGGTTCAGAACGTGCCTTGGCAGGACCCCGAGGCAGCCTCGCTGCTTAATATTGATGGGCATTGCCTGCGTGGAGGCCGGAGGGCCTCAGCCCTGCAGATCATTTTCCTGGCTGCTGGGCCGGCTCGGGTTCCTCCTCGCTCCCAGGGCAGCTCTGGGGTGGGACGAGGGGCTCGGGGGGCAGGGGAGGCACTGCACCCCATCGCCTGGGCCTGGGGCTGCCTCTGGGCTGCTCCTTAGCTTGGTGCATGGGATTGTCCAAGGTGGGTCCAGGCAAAGGGAAGGAGGAAGTGTCAGGACTCGGAGTGGGGCTGTGAGGTTGGGAAAGGTGCAGGGTGGCCTCTGCAGCTTGGTCCAAAGGTTGAAGGGAAGGGAAGTAGCATCCAGGCCCTGCATTTTGGGAATGAGAAGGGACTAGAGGAGGAGGGGTAATCCTGGCCCGGCTCCTCCGCATGCATCTGGTGTGGATTCCCCCGTACCCGAACCTGTCGGGAAAGACTGTGTCTGGGATCGTCCCTGGAACTGGCCCAGCATCCTGGATGCTCATACCTTCTCTGGTTTCCTCTGAGTCAGACTCTCCGTGTCGCTCCCCCGGCCCCCTCCCCGCCGGGAAAGACGAGATGGGTCCGGAGAGCATCTGAGCCCAGACGCCAAGGGGCCTGTGCCCCCTGCTCCGTGCAGAGAGCCGTCCCAGCCACGGTGGCCCCACGGCCTCCCGGAGTCTGAGCTCGGCTCCCCCCGCTCTCCATCCCCGTGCAGGGCGAAGGAGAGGCCCCTGCCCTGCTGTACGGGCTGGTGTCCTGCAGACTCGGTGCCAGGAGCTGCACGACCACCATCAGCACGTCTGGGACAGCCAGGCAGCGGGGTGGCCTGCCCACGCTGAGCTCCTCTTCCCCCCAGGTGCGGCACGGCAGGGATGAGGAGCCGGCAGCGGATGTTTGCCGCGGTGATGCGCCTGCTCCTCAAGTGCCTGCGGCTGGGCCGGCGGCGGCGGTTTAAGCTGTTGCGGCAGGCGGAGCAGCTGTGGCACTACGGGCACCTCTGCCTCCGCTCCCTGCTCTACAACTCCTTCACCAACGGCGACGTGGTGCTCGACTCCCTCTTTGAGCCTGTCTACTGGCTGGTGGACCACGTCACCCGGTGGTTTGGTGTGGTGAGTACCCTCAGCGGGCAGGGGCGGCACCCGGCTCAGAGACTGGGGCAAGTGTGCTGCTGGGACAACTGAGTCTCAGAGCGGCCCGTTCTCTGGGCAGGAAGGGAGCGGAGACCGCAGGCTGTGGTTCAGATTGTTTTCCTATGGCTCTGTCCTGCCCGTGCCTCTCCCAAGGCAGCGAGGGGCAGGTGCTGCCTGCTCTGGTGACCCAAGCCCTTTTCCTGTAGGTGTTTGTGGCACTGGTGATCGGGCTGACGAGCTCCATCGTTGCCATCGTGTACATCTGCCTGCTGCCCCTCATCCTGCAGACCTACACACCTGCCTGGATCTGCTGGCACCTCGCCTACGGACACTGGAACCTCATCATGATCGTCTTCCACTACTACATGGCCATCACCACCTCGCCTGGGCACCCACCACAGGTGAGGCACTGACCGGTAGTCCAGCCTCTCCCAGTTGGGCACTGGGAACAGCTGCGGACAGGCACTGGGAACAGCTAAACCAGCCTGGTGGCGTCGTCGTCACAGGAGTCCTCCTCCAGACTGGGGCAGCGATGCTGGGCAGTGGGGGAAGGGGAGGCGGGGGGGTCACAGGGGAGGTGAGGAGCGTGGGGAGCAGGGCTCGGGTGCACCAATCTCTTCTGACCTGTGTGCAGGCCAAGGATGGTCTCACCGGCGTCTCCATCTGCAGGAAATGCATCGCCCCCAAGCCGGCTCGCACCCACCACTGCAGCATCTGCAACAGGTAGGGCTCCCTCCCTCTGCCCCACCGCAGCACTGGGGGCAGCCTCCGGGACCCCTCTCCTTGCCCCCCGCCACGCTGTGAGACTGGGGCCCCTTCCCCTCTGCTCTGCTGGCTTTTTGCCTCGCCCCTCGCACAGCCCGCAGGGCCGGGGGGGCTGACTGCCCCCTCCCGAACACGGTGCTTGCGCTAACCCTGGCGCTGCTCTCCTCCCTCCCAGGTGTGTGCTGAAGATGGACCACCACTGCCGTATCCTTCTGCCGTACTAACCCGGGGGGAACCGGCCCTGCTTCCCCCCTCCTCTCCCTGACCCGCTCCTCTCCCGGGTCAGCCGGCACGGGGACGGGTGCTGAGCCCAGAAGAACCACCCTGGTCCCTGGGGTGGGGTTGGACCCATGATCTGTCACGGTTACATGCCTTTACCCCCAGAGGCAGCCTGGCTAAACAACTGTGTGGGACATTACAACCATCGCTACTTCTTCTCTTTCTGCCTGTTCATGACCATGGGCTGCATCTACTGCAGCATCAGCGGCTGGGAGATGTTCCGGGACGCCTACGCAGCCATCGAGGTGAGAGGCAGGCTCCAGCCCTCGCCCTGCCGCGCACCGAGGCTGCCTGGGCTCCCCAGGCTGAGCTTGCAGAACAAGGTTGAGGCCGGGCCTGGCCTTGGAGTGACTTTGCTTCCCCCCTCCCTCCTCCTGCGAAGCCCCCAGCTGCCCTGGTCCCGCGTAGAGGTGGGGGGAGTGGGAAGGGCCCCCTTCTCTGAGACACGTAACTGGTGCCCTGTTTTCCATCCCCCTAGAGAATGAAACTGCTTGAGAAGGAGAGACTGCAGGTGGCTGCCAACCAGGTGGGACATCCCTGCCCCCAGCTGCTCCAGGCAGAGCGGAGCAGAGCTGCGTCCCGCTCAGGGCCCCGCTCCAGAGGAGCGCCCCGCAGCCAGAACCAGCCCCCATCCTCACCTCCTGTCGGAGAGCCGGGGCTGGCCGGGCAGCTCTGCTACAGGCACTGCCTCCAGCAGCTCGGGGTTTGCTTCCCTGCACGCCCAGCTTCCAGAGGCTTTGGCTGGTGGCACCTGCTTGGCATGTGCTGCCCAGGCCCTGCTCTCCTGGGGAAGCTGCAGCAGCGTGTACATACCTCACCGTGAGCATCCGCTGCGGTGCAGTGTCCTGACCGGTCCCACAGCTGCTCCCTGCCCCCTTACCTCCACCCCATCGCTTCTCCCCCGTGTGCCCGCTCTCAGGTGTCTGTCTGTCTCCTGGCTGTCTCAGGCTGCCTCCCCATCGCCCTGGCTGTTGTGTTGGTTCCAGCCACGGTCCTTTCTAGCTGCCCAAGCTCTGCATCAGTGCAGCAGTCCCCCTGTCTGGCTCTAAGCTACAAAGCAGCTTCAGTAATTCCACCCCACTCTCTGGCCCTTTTTCAGACGTACTACCAGACCCCACCACCCACCTTCACCTTCCGCCAGCGAGCTTTCCACAAGAGCGTGGTCTACCTCTGGGTACTGTGCAGGTAAGGGGTCCCAGAGGCTGGGAGCGAGGGTGGGGGAAGCTCACCCTCTACTTCCCCGGGGCTGGGCTGGCTTGCTCTTGGACACAGATGAACCTGCCAGCTCTTGGGCCACAGAGGAGAGATTTCGGTGCTCTGTCACAGGGGATTGGATGAACTGACCCACCTACGCAGCTGTGGGTCATAGAATCATAGAATGGTTGGAGTTGGAAGGGACCTTAAAGATCATTGAGTCCCAACCCCCCTGCCCTGGGCAGGGACACCTCCCACCAGACCAGGTTGCTCCAAGCCCCCTCCAACCTGGCCTTGAACCCCTCCCGGGATGGGGCAGCCACAGCTTCTCTGGGCAACCTCTTCCAGGGTCTCACCACCCTCACAGTGAAAAATTTCTTCCTGATATCTAATCTAAATCCCCCCTCTTTCACCTTGAAGCCATTACCCCTCATCCTATTGCTCCACACCCTTCTAAAAAGTCCCTCCCCAGGAGCAGAGAGGCAGCCTCAGCCCCCACAGCTGCGTGGCGCCAGGCGAGGAAGGCCTGCGTGCAACCTGCTGTTGCTTCTGTCCCCAGCTCGGTTGCGTTGGCACTGGGTGCCCTCACGCTGTGGCACGCGGCCCTCATCACCCGTGGGGAAACCAGCATCGAGCGGCACATCAACAAGAAGGAGAGGCAGAGACTGCAGAAGAAAGGCAAGGTGAGCGCAGCCCGCGGGGCGGGAGGGCTGCCCGGGGCAGAGCCAGGCATGATGCGCATCTCCCCGGCCTGCAGGTCTTCAGGAACCCCTACAGTTACGGTGGCTGGGATAACTGGAAGGTGTTCCTCGGTGTGGACGTGCCAAGGTAAAGCCACGGGGAAGCCCCTGGCCAGGAGAAGTGGTGGCTCAGCAGCAGGTGGGGTGCTGGGACGCTGGGGCAGAGCAGAAGAGCGAGCGTCCCGTGCTCTGTGCTGCTCCTGGCTTTGCGAGGCACGGAGAACCTGGGCATCGGCTGCCTTGTGGCTCCTCAGCCCTGCCCCGTGGCAAGCTCTGGGCTACACAGTACCCCTTTGCCAAGGGAGTCCCAGCTGAGGAGCTTGATCACTGTGGCAGCTTAGGGACACAGGCTCACAGCCCCGGCTCAGCTCTGGAGAGCCGAGAAGCACCAAGCACTTCAGCTTTTTTTGCTTTGTCCTCACTCCTCTCCCCACAGGCACTGGCTCACCCGCGTCCTGCTGCCCTCCCCTCACCTGCCCCACGGCACAGGCCTGAGCTGGGACCTGCCCCCCTGCGTGACCAAGCAGCGCACCCCGCTCCTGGCCATCTGAAGCCCCCGGTGCTGCAGATGTCCCTCCCCGCAGGCTGGGGAGCGCACAGAGGACACAGCTCCACCACCGTGGCTCCCGCTGGCCCAAGTGCCTGGCAGAAGACGGGTGCTGGCACACAGCGCTGACCGGAGCCGGAGCCACGGGAAACTATCTGGACAGTTGTCAGTGCCTGGATGCCTGCTCTCTTGGCTCCTTGGGGGCTGCCGGCAGTCCCGCGGAAAGGCGGCAGAGCTGCTGCTCCCCGCTCCAGCTGAAGGTGCTGCCCTCGCTAGCACAGGTACGGCCCCGCACGCAGCCCAGCCGGCTCTCTCCAGCGGGGCTGGGCACACAGGATGGCACCCCTGCCCCCACGCACTCCCCAGGGAGCCTTTTTAAGACCATCCAATAAATATTTTTTTTTTTTAAGGGAGTGTGGATCTTTTCCAAACTCCAATATTGGTTAGGGGTGGATCTGCTGGAAAGCACTTCTGAGGAGAAGGATCTGGGGGTCCTGGTGGACAGGAAACTCTCCATGAGCCAGCAACGTGCCCTTGTGGCCAAGAGGCCAGTGGGATCCTGGGCTGCGTAGGGAAGAGTGGGGCCAGGAGGTGGAGGGAGGTCATTCTCCCCCTCTGCTCTGCACTGGGGAGGCCACAACTGGAATCCTGCGTCCAGTGCTGGGCTCCCCAGTTCCAGAGAGACAGGGAACTGCTGGAGAGAGTCCAGCGTCGGGCAACAGAGAGGATGGAGGGATTGGAGCATCTCCCTGATGAGGAAAGGCTGAGAGAGCTGGGGCTCTTCAGCCTGGAGAAGAGAAGGCTGAGGGGAGACCTTCTTAATGCTGACAAGTCTCTAAAGGGGGGGTTGAAGGAGGATGGAGCCGGACTCTTTCCAGTGGTTCCCAGTGACAGGACGAGGGGCAACGGGCACAAGCTGGACCATGGGAAGTTCCACTCCAATGGGAGGAAGAACTTCTTTGGGGTGAGGGTGGCAGAGCCCTGGAAGAGGCTGCCCAGGGAGGGTGTGGAGTCCCCTTCTCTGGAGATCTTCAAGCCCCACCTGGATGCAGCCCTGAGTGATGTGCTCTGGGCAGCCCTGCTTTGGCCAAGGGGTTGGACTGGAGGGTCTCTAGAGGTCCCTTCCAACTCTGACAATTCCATGATTCCCTGGTGGGAAGTGCAGACTTCTGGGCAGAAGAGGAACTCCCTGTGATGCCCAAATGTGGCAGAAGTAAGGGCTTGGAAACAGCAGCACCTTTAGCTACTCAACACACGGAAGGGCACTGGGATCCCAGCCTGAGCTGCCTGGAGACCCCCACAGCATTACCAAAACAGATAGATTTATTCCTCTGGCGCCTGGGTTGGCACACACCGCACGCGTGTGCACAGGCCTGCCCTCTCCACGCACACGTGGCGAGTCTGTCCGTCACTGTCCCTGGCTGCAGCAGAGGCTGGACAAGCCACCAGCGGCGCAGCTCCTTCCCTCCGGCGGGTGCTGCCGGGAAGGGGGTGGGTGTGCGGGGAAGGTGCCGCAGTGAGGGGGGGTGCTGTCTGCCGGCCCCCCACGCTCCAGCCCCAGCACCTGGGGCAGTACTGGGCTCTGAGGGTCCGTGGCATCGGTGGGATGGCTTGGTGGGGGCCCGGTCAGATTGTCGGTCAGCGCAGGGAGGGGACGCAGGGTGCTCACCTGCCCGGGCTCCCCAGCAGAAACCTGCGGGGACAGAGATGGTGCCATCAGGTGTGTCCCCCAACGTGGCAGCGCTGCAGCAGCTCCAGCCACACACACTCACCATTCCCCCCGTGCTGCTACCGCCTCCTTCCGCACCAGCCTCTTCTTGTCATCCAGAGGCTTGGCCAGCGCTCGGATAACCCGAGCCTTGTATGGGAGCAGCTGTAGGATAAAAAAGGTCTCTTAGTGAGAGAGCCGGGTGCTGGCTGTCCCCCAGGAGGAGGTTTGGGACCCCCTTGCCCCTCTAGGTGCAGGAGCAGGCAGCTGCAGGAGCACTCACCACTGTTGTGGGCAGGCTGGTAAGCGCGTGGGCACAGCGCAGGGCGGCGATGCGGACAGCCTGGAACAGAGAGGGGTGAGGGCAGCGGAAGGGGCAGAAGAGAGGGGTGTTGGGGGGGAAGGAGGCGGCACACGCACCATGGTGGGGCTGGAGGTGAGGCTGAGGAACTTGGTGACCAGTGTGTCGATGTGCAGGCTCATGATCTGGGGAGCTTCGAGCAGCAGCGGCTGGAGGCAGCTCAGCGTGGAGAGCTGCACCACACGGTCCGAGCAGGACAAGGCCTCGAGCAGGAGAGAAAGCAGCTGTGGGTGGGGAGGACACAGGAGACGTGAGTAACTCTCAGCCGTGTGCTCTGCACTGCCACAATCACAGAATCACAGAATTGTCTGGGTTGGAAGGGACCTTTCAGATCATCCAGTCCAACCATCAACCCAACTCTGATCAAAACCATCACTAAACCATGGCTCTAAGCACTATGGCAACCCGGCTTTTAAATCCCTCCAGGGATGGGGCCTCAACCCCTTCCCTGGGCAGCCCATCCCAAGGCTTAAGAACCCTTTCTACGTAAAAATTGTTCCCAATCTCCAATCTGAACCTCCCCTGGGGCAACTTGAGGCCGTTTCCTCTTGTCCCATGGCCTGTGAGTTGGGAGAAGAGACCGACCCCCCCTGGCTACCCCCTCCTTTCAGGGAGTTGGAGAGAGCGAGAAGGTCTCCCCTCAGCCTCCTTTTCTCCAGGCTGAACCCCCCCAGCTCCCTCAGCCTCTCCTCATCAGACTTCTTCTCCAGACCCCTCCCCAGCTTTGTTCCCCTTCCCCCCGGCCAAGGCTGGCTCTCACCGTGGGCAGCTCTGTCACCAGCACGGGCTTGGGGAGGTGGTTGAGCACATGGGACAGGCCCTTCAGGTAATTGGCCTTCACATCTGTGGGGAGCAGAGGTGGTTACAGGCAGCCAGGAGAAGGAGGGGGCGCCGGCTCGGGTCCCCTGGGTAAGGGGATGACAGGGTGGTGAGGCCGGGCTGGGGGTGGCCGCTCACCGGGGCCAGCCCCGTGGAAGCCCTGCACCAGCTTGGGGACGTTGTCGGTGAAGAAGCGCTGGCGGAACATGATGCGCACGTCGGCGTGGCAGCCCTTGTGCAGCACGTCCGGGGACTCGGCCATCAGCAGGGAGAAGCCGTCGGCCACGGCAGGGCCCAGCTCTGCGTCGCTCAGCAGGGCCAGCAGCTGCGAGGGAGAGAGCCCTGAGACGGGGTGCCCTGCCCACCGGGGGTGCCCCGCTGGCTGCCGACGGGGCTCCTCGGCCATCACCCAGCCCCACCACTGCCCACCTTGTCTGTCAGTCGGGAGCTCAGGGGGTGGTAGCGCAGCACCAGGGCTTTGGTCACCTGTGCAGGCAGAGCAGAGTCAGTGACAGGTCAGCACCCCCCTCCCATGTCTCTCCCCCGGCCCTGTGCCCAGGGTGGGCCTTACCCAGAGCAGCAGGGTGAGCGCCTGCGTCCTGCGGGACCCCTCCGCGAGGCTGGGCTCCATCCTGTTCACTGCCAGCTGCAGGATCTCATCCAGCTGCTGTCCTGAGGACACAGAAGGGACAGGCTGAGCCACTCCTCTGCCAGCAGGAGTCAGGGACCCACGGCGTCCTGCCCAGCCCCCTTACCTGCCAGGTGCTTGTTGACCAGCCCTGCAAAGCACTTGGCAGCTGTGGTAGCCGTGAAGGGGCAGTTGCAGGAGCAGCTCAACGCCAGCAGCTCCCGGAGCAGCCGATCCTGCTGAGGAATTGCCACCTGGAAGAGACACGGAGCGTGTTACAGCCTGGGGCTGCGGCTGCTCCCTTCCTCAGCCCCTGGGGCTTGCTGTGGACCCAGGCAGGAGGCCACTCAGTCAGGGCCCCTCTCCATCCTGCTCCCCACCAACTTACATTGCGGGGCAAGGAGCAGACAAAGGCCATGAGGAGGGCAACCAGGCGTCTCTGTGCCTCCAAGCACTCCCCATCCTGCAGGGGAAGAACAGGGCCTGTGTCATCATGGTCCTTTCTCTCAGCCTGTGCAGCCTGATTTCCTGCCTCCCAGCCCACAGCACCCAACCTACCGCGAAGGGCTGGAACAAGCAGGGAAAGCTGTTCTGGGGCAAGAAGGAGACCTCTCCATCCAGGAAGAGGGGCACCACATGGGACACACTCTGGGCAGCCAGCCTAGGAGAAAGAAGGCATCACAATGTGCTGCTCTGGGAGGGTCAGCAGAGAGCTCCTGGGTACCTCGCAGGAGGTGCAGGGCCTCCCTGTACAGACAGCGGGCAAGGGGGGTACAGCCTGCCCCCTCCCCACGATGCAGTGCCTGGTGTCCTGCCCCAGCATCACTCACTCAGGGCTCAGGTGAGTGGTGGCCGCGCTGATGACGGGGACCATGGCAGCCAGCACCTTCTCCTCCAGCAGGGCCTTGCCCGGCAGCGGCTGGGTGCTCTCTGCAGGCAGCAGGAGGAAAGGGACATGCTGGAGCCCGATGCCCAGAGGGAGGAGGCAGGCACAGCCCCCTGACCCACGGCCGTGGGGCAGGGCTGCTCTCCCTCTGGCCGGGGCAGTGGGGCTGGCAGTCCCCGCCGTTACCGGAGGGCGGCAGCAGCACCCGGGGAGCTGCCTGCTCTCTATGCTCCCGCTCCAGCCCCGCACCTACCTTGCATGGCAGCCTGCACGGCCATGGCCAGCAGGCAGGGCACCACTGCCTGGTGGTAGTACCAGCAGCCCTCCGCGTCCTGCTGGCACTGCAGGGCCACGCGGTGCAGGCTCTGGCAGACGGAGACCAGGTCCTGAGGGTTCCCGGCCTCGCTCCCTGCAGGGCACAGTCACTGTCACATCCAACAGCCGCAGCACCTGCCCCCCTGATCTGCGCTGGAATCCCGGGGCGATGCAGCCCTCCCTACTCCCCTGCCAGCCGTGGGATTCACAGCCCAGTCCTGGGCTCCTCACACCACTGCCACCCCCGCTCTCTCCCAGCCAACCCCAGTAACACAGGCAGCTCCTGCCCAGCCGCGCTCCGTGGAGCTGCCTGCTGTGGGCTGCGTTACCTTTCTGCACCTTCCGGAGATGCTGCAGCAGGACAGGGACGGTCTCCCTCACGATGCTGGTGTGGGTGGACACGGCTGCCAGGGCCTGCAGGCAGCGCTGCTGCAGAGAGTGGTGGTCACGGGAGCCTTCCTCCTCCCGCTCTGAAGAGGAAACACACCTCAGAGGGGTGCTGGGGTGACCCCAGGCCCCCTCGCCCAAGGACACTGCCAGGGTGGATGGGGTGAAGCAGCACAGCAGAAGTAGCCCGTGCCAGGCCCAAGGCGCTCTGCCTGCTCTGTGGCTGGGCACCTCCTTCCCATAAGGGTGATCCTGGTCGCGCAGGCTGGTTGCCAGCACCAGGCATGGCCTTCCCTGTGCCAGCACCACAGTGCCTGCCCTGGGAATCTCCCAAGGAGAGCCACCAACCCATGCCATATGGCACAGCCCCAGTACCTGGCCAGAGCTGAAAGGGGATGGGACAGGCTTCACCCCCAAACCAGACATGACTCCCTTCCACCAGCCCTACCTGCCTGCAGCTCCTCCTCCAGCCTGGGTACCATGCGTCCGGAGAAAACCTTTGGGTAGATGGGAGCCAGGGATCCGGCTGCCTCCATTGCTGCTTCGCTGCCAGGGGGGGGAAGAGAGAGGGAGGAGTGATGTGAGCACTGCAACCCTGGGGCTGCTTGTACACCACCGGCACAGACCCGGGCCAGAAGGTGTCTCCAGAACCCCATTTCTCAACAATCTGCCTTTTTCACTCTACTGGCAGGCAGAGCCAAACCCCCTACTTTGACAGGCCCAGACTTTCTAATTTCCAGCCCATAAATCACCTGGTTTATCCCTTTGCTCTTATACCCACGTGGACTTTTAGTTCACACAGTTCCCATGCCTTCCCCCAGACTACAGCCCCTCTCCGCAGCAAAGCCAGGCTTTGTTCCTCTCTCCAGCGCGTGGGTGACTGCAGCGGTGCCAGCCTGCCCCTCACCTGCTCTGGGAATCCTCCCCATGCAGAGCGAGACGGATGAGGTGATCCACAACCAGCTCCAGGTCAGAGGGGGACAGGAAGCCTGGAACAAAAGCCGTAGAGGAATCCTGCCCTTGGCCAGAGGCAAAGATGCCGGTCTTCTGGCCAGCATCCTTCCCTCTCAGCCAGGCTGCAGCAACGCAGCAGCTACAAAGCTGCTGCCCAGCACACACAGGCAAGAGGGAGACCAAGTGTCCCTGGAGCTCATGGCCCGGGTAGAAAATGCTGCCACTGCTCCTGTGCAGCTACAAGCAGCAGGAAAGGATGTTCCAGCAGCCACGTGGCACCTTGTCTCCCAGAACAGGGTGACACCTCCCCTCTGCCTCCCCAAGGGAAACAAGGCACCAACCTTGCAGGGAGCCCAGGACAGTCAGTGCCCTGATCCCCACCAGCTGCAGCTGCACACTGGGATCCGTCAGTGCCGAGAACACCACAGAGCACACGGGGGCTTGGAGCGACAGCACAGTGCTCTCATCTGGGGAGAGAAGCACGGGGTCACTGCCTGTGCCTGGCTGTCACCGCATGGCCACCACCGCAGCACCTGATGGACCCTTGCTGGGTCCCTGCCAGTTGACACCCAACCATGCAGGGTGCCCGGGACATGGCAGGGTGTTGCAATGCAGCTGCCCAGGTCAGTGAGCTTCCCTGTTCCTCCGGCATATGGGAAGGTGAGGTCAGAGCCAGCAGCCCCACGGGACACGGGTGCCTCCAGAGGGACCAACCATGCTCACCTTCATCCGCATGTCCCCACTTCCGCTGCAACTCTAGGAAGCCCAGCAGCATTTCCAAGATTGTCCTCCTCTGGCTGCTCTGCAGGGACACAAAGGCGTAACCCAGATCACCGTCACCGCTGGGACACAGCTACACCTCAGCCCAGCGCCGCGAGACCAGAGGGTCACCACCCACAGCCAGGGAAGACACCCACTTTGACACCCTGCTCCCACCAAGCCCTGCAGAGCCAGCAGGCGCGCTCGGCCCTGCTGTCTGTGACCGCAGAGCCCGGGGTGTCCCTCACCTGGGGGTGCTTGGTGTACTGCTCCAGCAGCAGGGGCAGGATGCTGCGGGTGACGCAGTGGTAGGCGCGGAGGGAGGCACCCGCTGCTGCCTGCAGGAGTTTGGCACTTGGCCACACCAGCTTCATGTCGGGCTCGCAGAGATGGTGCCTGCAGTCTGAGATAGGCTGGGCGTCAGCGGCAGAGCTCCTCTGCCTCGCGTGCAGGGACGCAGCTGATATCTGGGCTGGGACATGCTGGCAGGGCGCAGCTCTGAGCTGCAGCACAACCTCCCTAACAGAGCTGCTCCCCCCTGCTCTGAGAGCACGGGACAGCCTTGGACGCCCCAATCCCAGCAGAGGTGCAACCTGCTCGGGGTGGACCTGCTTTGGCAGGGAGTTTGGACTGGATGATCTCCAGAGGTCCCTTCCAGCCTCATATCACTCTGTGATTCCGTGAATCAAAATGAGAAGAGGCTGTGCTGCACCGAGTATCCTTTGCCATCCTAGCCTTCTGACGTGTAACATTGCCCAGGACTCAAAGAAAGGAGTCAAGCCCATCCTCTCCCCTCCCCTGTTACGGGCAACTAAACAATGGCATTGTCTATTTGTTCCTATGAGATACTGCAATACGTGTTCTCCCAGGAAGAACTCAAGAAAGAGTAGGTCTCTTCCCTATAAGGCATTTTCCCTTTTTTCTCCAACGAACAGAAATCACAGGAGATAATTTCAAGTTTTCCTCACAGCTATCCTTCATTTTGGGAATTCACATTGTGCCAATGTGGATGTGCCGCAGGACCACGCAAGTAAGTGAGAGAGGGAAGCACCTCAATCCAGCAGGCATTTCCTACTGTGCCCCCTTCTCCTCCCTTCCTGCAGCCAATCACCTTGAGAAGCCAAGAGTGGCTGTGAGGGCTAGAAAAAGAAAGGAGGGTGGATCTCTAGCTAGGAGGATGCTCGCAGGCCTGGCTGCTTGGGGCTGGGAAGGTTTCTCTGCTAGCTACCTTGCAGGATGCTGCTGAGGAAGGAATCCAGCAGATCCTCGGTGCCAGAGTGGAGCACGGAGCAGGAGAGGCAGGCGGAGAGGGCGTGCAGTGCGGCCAGACATTCCGCCTCAACCTTCTCGCTCGCCGTCTGGAACACCTGCAGGAGAGGCCGTAGGATGAGCTAAGCTCCGTGCCGACCCCAACCGCAGCCTTCACGCTTCCAACGCGTGCTGAAGGGCTCAGGCTCCCGCCTCACTTCCCACGTGCTTTGGACATGCAATGTGGCACACCCAAGCCCCGGGGACATGCTGACAGGGCTGGCCTGTCCCCACACTTTTGGGGCTGACCAAGGCCACAGGTGGAGCTTGCTGGGAGATATTGGGCCCCCCGGTCTGGCTGTGAACTTCTGCTCAGCAGGAGGCCAACTGTGGTGGAGCATTTGTTAGGGTCCCTGCAGTACTCACCTCCCTGCGCAGCGATGACCAGAGGCTGGGGAGGAATTCCTGCAGCTCCTTCTGCCCGTAGATGGCACAGCAGGCAGTCTGCAAGAGGGAGCCAGTAGAAAGCATCAGAGAGAAGCCAGTAGCAGGAGGACACAGAGCAGGGACGCTGCCCACCCTGGCAGGCTCCTGCTGAACTGCACAAACCCCTCCAGGGAGAGAAAAAGAGGAAAAGAGTGATGCAAGCCAAACTAGGACCCTGGAAATTGTGGCTCTGCAAGGGAGAGTCTCTGGCTGGCCGGGAGAAGGGCTCAGAGGTGTCTCCTCCTGTCACAGGCCAGCTGTGAGCTGAAGGGAGTCAAGCTCCTTACCAGAGTCTGCAGGGAGTCAAGCTTGGCACTTTGTAGGTCTGAGTCCATCTTCTCAATGAGCAGAGGGAGCAGGAACTGCAGAGAGAGGCACTTAGGCTCAGCCCACCCCTCGCACCACCCTGTCCATGGCCCTGCAGAGCTGCAAGCTCAGCCTCTGCCAGGAGAGCAGAGATAGAGGGATACCTGCTACAGGCACCCCCTTCCCAGGGTGTCCATGTCAGCATCCTCCCTACACCCACCCCAGCAGGAGACAGGGCTACCCTACGCAGCCTCCTGGTCCCAGTTGTTCCCGTCCCACAGAGCTACAGCAGGAGCTGCAGCACTACGAAGTGCAGCCTGGGCTCAGAGAACAATGGGGTGCTCAAGATGCCCCTAGGAGCTTCCTACCTCAGCAAATTGGGGCGTGGAGGCCAGCACAGCCCGGAGGCTCAGGATCAGGTCTTCCCTCTGGATGCCATGAGGGTCATTGGGTGGCTGGAAAAGAATCAAAGAACAGATCATCACCCACCGGTCAGGAAACCTCCCAACCCAGCCTTCAGCTGAGGCTGCATCATCTCATCTCCAGCAAGGCAGCAGCAATGCCAGTCACTGCAGCCAGCTTGGCACCAGCTGCATGAGTACCACAGCTTGCAGCTCAACACTGCCCAGCCAAGTCTCCTGCCCACCCTCTCCTCCCATTCCCTGGAGGGCACACAACCCCCTGAGAAAACACCAGAAGGAATAGGCTGTGGCATGGGACAGACTCACTCACTGGAGTAAAATCAATGGGGAAGTAGCAGGATGTAACTTCAAACAACTCCTCCACAAAAGGACCTGCAGGGAGAGGAGAGAGGGAGTGAACAGAGATGCTGAGCAAAGGAGGCACAGCAGCTATGCCTTAGCACCCGTGACAGGCTGGCTCTGCAGCTCCTAAAGCCTGTCAGGGACCATCCCAGCCCTTGTCAGACCCAAGAGCCATCCCTCTGATAGCTCAAAGAAAGCGACACGTCTCCCAGTTAGCTCTGCACAGCAAGCACAGGCTCACCCAGGGAGTAGTTCTTGGCAATGAGGTCACGCACGATCTGGAAAGCCACCAGCAGATTGCGGGGATCCTTTTCCCCGTCCATCACCTGGATGAAGCCGAAGGTGAAGTCAGCACCCAGGCCCTTCAGCTCTGCAGAAATAAGGAGCAGGACACCAGACCTCACCAACACGGCATGAAATCAGCCCAGTTTCCCCAGCCCTGCAGCCTTCCCACTCTCCCCAGGCAGAACCACAGAGCCCTCAGAGAAGGCGAAAGCGAGCCATTTCCCCCAGCCTGGGCAACCCCAGAGTGGTTCTGGCATCTGCCCCCTCACCTTCCTCCCTGGTGCCCATGAAGTTGGTGATGATGCTGTAGACTGTGTGGCGGTCCAGCTGCAGCAGGGACTGGAAGGAGGAGCAAAGCAATCAAAACAAGCCTCTGCACGTGGCAGTGTTGCTACTCACCACCCAAGCGCAGGGCCCCCAGCAGCTCAGCTGCTGCTGCCTGGCACGCAGGTCCCATTTATCACACGCAAAGCGTGCACATGCCTGCGCGACAGCACCTGAACACGACTGTGTCCATCGCTGCATGAATGCACCCCCACAGCCACACATGCTGCCCAAGGCCCTGCCAGCATAAACGATCTTAAATCGGAGGAGAATCTGGGGACTGGCAGCACTTAAACACAGCCTGGAGAACAGAGCAAAGGAAATAATTCTCCCAGGGATGAGAGATAAGAGGTCACGCAGGATCCCTGATCCCCGGCTGCTGTCGGCCTCTCGCTCTGCAGTGAGCCACACAGTCTCTGAGCTCTGCAGAAGTACTGCTGCTGAAGGGTGCTCAGTTCCTAGAGCGGGCAAGCCATCCCCCGGCTGTCCCCAGGGAGCGGGGAGCAGGGACAGGAGGATGCAAAGATCACATTGCTCACCTGCACGTGTACCTCCTGGAAGATGGCCTTGAGCACAGACACTGCCAGCCCTGGGGCCAGCACCTCGCACATGCTCTGGACACAGGAAAAGAAAAGTGAGAATAGCAAAACACAACGGCAGCCATATAACAGAGCTCCTGCCTCTGTACAGCAGCCACCTGCAAGATCCTCTCCTACAACAGGGAGCACTCACTAACCCCGCAGAGAGGACAGCATAGGACAAAATGCTTATAATCTGTGCTGTTCCCCTGGGTGGCCAGGGAATCCTTGCCCCAACACCAGCACGGGGCAGGAAATCAAGGCAGTCTCCTCTCCCCTGCCCCTCTGCAAGGGGCGCAGCAGGAGCACGGAGGAGACAGGGTAATGCCACCGGGCAGGAGCTGACAGCCCAGCCAGGCCCTGCTCGACGTGCTGCTCCAACCTGTACCAGGCACACCTCCCCAGCACTGTTCTGGAGCACATCCCGGCACTGCCAGCTCACCAGCGCTCGGAGTCCCTGGAGCACCGAGGGGATCACAAGGTGATGATCTTGCAGCCGGTTCTCATAGAACAGGACCAGATGCAGCACTGAGAGAAAGAGACACCCATGCGCGTTAGTGCCAGGAAACGCAACCGTGGGGCGCTGGCCCCAGCTCTGCCCAAAGCAGCTGCCGGACGAAAAGAGAGCACATCTTGCACTGGTGGATGGGACGAGCTGCTGCCGTTGGATGCGCCCACCTGGCTCCAATCTCTTTGCCCTCCCCCCGTGAGCAACCCACGCTCGACCACGGCGGGGCAGCACCCGCCNNNNCCCCCGCCTCTGGCCGCTGCAGAGGCGCTGGAGCTACCCCAGAGGCATTTGCCCTGGCACGTCCAGACACACGGGTGCAGACAGCAGCAGGGAAGCAGCAGACGCCTGCTCAGCAGAGGCTGGAGGATGTCACGGGGTGGGGCGCAGGGCTGGAGCAGGAGCTCCGGCTTCCCCGCTCTTGGCTCCACAACACGTTCCCGCTCCCTGAGTCACGACCACGGGCGCCTGCACACCCCAAACCTGGGGAGCGGCAGCAGGAAGCAGACTGGAAGAGCCGGCTAGCAGCATCCTGCGCCCACAGCTGCTGCAGAAACTCACCCCCCCAAGGAGGCAGCCTGACGCAGCACTTGAGCAATGAACTGCGTGAGGAGGGACACGAAGGGAGAGGAGGCTGGCTGGGGGTGTCACAGCACCCACTCGCACCCTGCCAGGGAACTGGCTCTGCCCACCCTCCTCCGGAGCTCCTGGTGACTTGGCTCTAGCCCAGCTCACTCAGCTGCCCTGACTCTGCCAGGCATCCCCACTGAACCTCCCCACCTCCAGCTGCCCCTCTGGAGCACCCCAGTCCCCACCACACCTGACTCCAGCTACCCCAGTAGCCAGTCTGGGTGTATTCTCTCCTCACAGCCGCTCTCGGCCCTGCCTGGCACCAGTCTGAGGCCTACAGAGAGCCAAACGCCAAGGACTACGCGCATTTACTTCCACCCTTCCCTTCCTCCACCTCACTTATGAGCTGGGCCCCTCTGCCTTGCCAGTCTGCTGGCACAGCTTCAGCTACCCATCAGCAAAGCCCCCAGTCCAAGTCAAAGTCTGGCAGCACTTACTGGCTTCCCCCACTGTCAGCCAGTTGCTATGGGGCGTTTAACACAGCCAAACCTGCTCTTTCTCTCCACAAATGGGGCATCTTCCTCTCCTCACCCTTGTCCTTCCCACCCTCCTTCCCAGGCCCCAGGGTTCCCCCAGAGTTAACGTGGGCAGGCCACAGGGCTGCGGCGTGACTCGCTTTGTGAATGATGGTTTTCCTGTGCTGAATCACCACCCAAGGATTTTGACATGCAGATGTGTCCCCAAGGTGTCCCACGTGGCGCTGAGCACACCTGGCTCTGGAACACCCACACACTGCCAGGGGCACCAGCTGCAGCCCAGGGCTTCGGTGTGTTCAGGGAGTGACCAAATTGCATGGTGAGGTGCAGCGTGAGGCCCTGTGCCCTCCTTGGACTTTGACTCTTGAGAGACATGTACAAAGGTGTCCCGGTGCTAAATCAATCCCGTTCCCAACTGCAGGACAGACGCTCAAACGGCACAGGCTTTGCCCCCAACCTGCCAGCAGGTACTCCAGAACCCAGAGCAGTCCTCACCTTCCTTCTCGTGGAGCAGGGAGTAACACTGGAGCAGGACTTGTGACAGCAGCTGGATCCCTCGCCCTCGTGTCCGAGGATCCGTGTTCTCCAGGCAAGACCTGGCCCAAGTGGGGAGAAAGGCCGAGAGGCCTGCAGTGAGCAGGGACGCCCAGGCAGGAAGCACATCCTGAGCCAGACACGGTACAAAACCAAAGAGGTTTTGGGGCAGGGGGACGGGTGGCCCAGTCCTGCCTGACCCAGAGCGACGCGGCAATAAATCCACGTTCTCAAGTCGCACCAGAGAAATTGCTCTTGCACCATGCTCTGCACTTGATACTTGGGCTCCCGAGATCACAAGGGCCAAAACATGGCAAAGCCTCTGAAACAAGGCAAACCCAGCTCCCAGCTTGGGAGAAACGAGCCTCCCTGAGTCTGAGGCCATGACAGCTTGGAGACAGAAGCAAAAGCTGAATGCCAGCCATCTCGTGAGGCGGTGATGTGCAGCTGTGTGCTCAGGCTGTGTCCTCCTGCTGGGGACAGCCCCAACTGAGAAGTGCTCTGAGTCTCAGCGCCTGCCACACCACCTCTCCTCAGTCCTGGGAGAGCACCAAGAGCTGCTCTGGCTCCACTCTTTCCCAAACAGCTCCCAAGTCCTGGGAGGGCAAAGCACTGCTCAGGCCTCGTGCTGTGAGCAGAAGACATCCTTGCAGGCCCGCGTGCTGTGGTGCACCCACCAGCGCTGAAGCTAGCTCCTCCTAGATGAGCCCACTTCTCCTTCTCACTGCCCCTCCTCGGGGGAATCTCCCCTGTAAGGCCCTCATGCGATGTATAACATGTATAAGGCTTTTCTTACCCCAGGGCTTCCACAAGCTGCAGCACAGTCCAGCTTCCATCTTTCACCCCTGGAGAAAGGAGGTAAAAAAGAGTGAACCAAAGAGACTCCCGGACCGTCGGTCAGGCACGGTGCCGGAGACAGATGCTGGGAAGGGTCCCGGCACCACAGCGGGAAAGGCTGGCTGGGTGCCGGCACCTCACCAAGCACCAAAGGAGCCATGTGCACTTAGTTGGTGGAGCTGCCTCCAGCCCTGCCTGCAAACACATTTGGGACCGAGAGCTGCCTCGACTGGATCAGAGCTGAGAGCAGGCAGCAATGAACTTGCCTGCACTTTGCCTCTGCCCTCTCCCAGCAGCCTGGCCACATCCGTGACCAACACGTGGCTCCAGAGAGAAGGAGCCTTGCTGCGCTCCGCTTTGCTGAGACACCAAAAAGCACTTCTCTAATGTGAGCAAGCTGGGAGGAGACAGAGGGTAGCTCCCCAGGTGCTTCCTGAGGGAGAACTGGCAGAGCAAACAGCCCAGACACTAGTGATCACCCAGCTTCCCACCTTGGCTCCGCCGCCTCCACACTGTGCCGAGCAAGACCTGCACAAATGCCCTCCAAGATGGAGGGCAGGGGGAAAGGCGGCTTCGTGGTCAGAGGAAGACGAAGCGTTGGGACTCCTGGAGTCTATTTCCAGCCCTGACTCAGACACCCCGCCAGGTTGCCTCACTCACCTCCTGCCTCAATATTCTTGCAACTCAACTGGGGGAAGAGTCAGGAGGCTTTGGTAAAGACCTGCTGCATCCTACGAAAGCCTTGGCAGAAGGGCAGGTTCTCCACTCCCGCCACCCACCGCCAGCGTGACGCCTTCCCAGTAGGAAAGCTCTTTGTGTGCCCTGTGGTCAGACACAGGGAGGGGGGAAAGGGGCTGCCTTACCTTCAGCCCTCTGACCTGTAGCTCAGGTGGCAAGGGACATCGCTGGGAAACAAGCGGCACCCCTCACTCTCTACCTGGACCAAACAGCTTTCTGGCACAAAAAAAAGCACCTTCCAGTCACCGAGACTCACTGTCTTTCCCCAGGAGCACTTCTGGGCACCCCAGAAGGTCCTGTTGATCCCTCTGCCCTGATGAAGTCTTGCCTACACATGACAAGGCACCCACCCCCTCAGAAGCCTAATGGTTTCATTTGGGGCTTTCCCAGACCTTGTCTCAGCTCGTGTCTCCTGCTGTTGCAAGCATTTACTGGCTCTTCCTAAGCAGTTATTTCCAGTATTAAGTCACACTGTTCATCAGAGAGGGGTCCCTGGGGATGGGAGAAGGGTTAACAGTGTTTGCTGACAGCAGGCAGCCCCGGCTCCGGAGACAGAGCTTCCAATCCTGCCTGGAACAGCAGGGAGAGGGAGCATGGACTGAGGGGCAGAACAGACAAGGGGAGCTGTGAGGAAGAGGAGGAACCCAGCGGGTCATGGGGTCGGACAGACACAGACTGAACAGGGGGTGCACCTGAGCCGTGAGGTGCCAGCAAAATTTATTGCTGTGCACCAGCATGAAGCAGAGTGGGTTGTTGGGAGAACCTGGACAACCCCTTTCCACCCAGCACCCCAACACCCCGCTCCGAAAGCTCATGAAAAGCCCTCGTGCATCTGAACCACCGCGGAGAAGGTCCGAGACAAAGGCTGTCTCTGCAGCCGAGCCTCTCCTCTGCGTTTTCAGAGCTGAAAGCAGCACCTACCCAAAGCTGCTGGTTTCCTAATCAACAGGAAGGAGCCGAGGTGCACTGATGAAACCGCAGCCGGCTATTGACGCTCCCCGCGGTTACCAGCCCCTTCGCTCTGCTGCAGCGAGAGAACTCGCTCAGTTCGTGGGGACCCGGGGGGAGCGACCGGCTTCACCTCGCGTGGAGTCACCCCGCCAGCCCCGAGAGCACGACCTGCGCGCCCGGCACAGGCCGGGCAGAGCCGCACAGGCCGTGGCATAAGCGCAAGCACAGCTATAATTGGACCGAGGTGCCTCATCAGCACGGCAGGCACAGTGGTGAGCCCGTGAAACTTCTGCCTCCACATCTGGCAGCAGCACGTCCCCAAGGTTAATTACGCACCTTGAACACCGGCATTCCCTTTGCCAGGAGGGGCTGCCCTCCTACACTGCTGCTCCTGTAGTCCCAGGGGCTAAACAGAAGCACGTTATTTACCCTTGGCTGCATTATTAGTTGGAATCAACCTGCTCCCTTTCCTGCCCTGTGTCTCCCTTTCAGGCAGCGTCCTAGTCCCTAATCCCTCCTGCAGGCTTTCCATCCCTGTCTCCCCCACACCCTCAAAACCCGAGCACAGCATCGTGCGATGGATTTCTGGGACAGCAAGACCCTTCTCTCCTCATCTTTTAATACAAAACAAGTTCAGCCTCCTCCCGCCGCCCACCGACCCGTGCAGCCCAAGCCGCCCGTGACAGCACCAAGGCCTTTCCTCCGCTTGCCAAAGCCACACTCCGTTTAGCGCTCGGCAACACACGGGAGAAGCTCCGTGCGTGCCTTCCGACAATTACACAACAGCCACGAGGTCAGAAAAAAACCTCCCCTTTCGCTCAAGGATAAGTGATGCAACTTAATACTTTCTGATGGGTGATTCCACAGGAGGTCAGAGGGGCCAAAGGACACTCGCTGGCTCCCTCGCTTGTCGAGGAAGGTTTGTCACCGATGCCATACGGCTGACGAGAGCCGAGGGTTGGGGGGAGACAGGGGTCACTCTGTATGTCTTTGAAGAGACAAAGCTTTCTCTGGGCACTTCTGTAACATGACCATACATAACAGCCCTTGTAAGGTCATCCTTCCCCGTGCCTATCCCAAACGTGCCGGAGGCTTTGTGCAACCCTTCTGCAACATCTGGAATGCCACAGGGCTTAGTGAATTCCTCCACATTTCCTTGGCATTTGCTTCACCCCGTGTCACACGGCCCACCGGGTTACCTTCCTGTTTTGCCAGCTCATCTCATCACCGAGACACCACGGATCAGTTCACAATCTACCAGTCTCGGGAAAGGTCTGTAAGCCGTGTAACAGAACCTACTTAGTCCTTGCCTGCTCTCTCGACTCCTTCCCAAAACGTGCTGAAGCCACTGCCTAGAAACGCAAACGTGCCACCTTATCCCTAGAAAGCCACGTTCCTGAAGCCGCAGATTCCCTAACGTAACAGTGTCACCAAAGGGCTGCTCCAAGCAGAAAGACAAATTACCCAAGGAAACCAAACGCCTCCAGCTCTGCCAGGACAGGAGGAGAAACCTCAGTGAGGAGGACAGGCCGAGCCTGGGCTCCAGAAGCAGCGGAGCCAGCACGTCGGTCACCTCCCACAGCACCTCGGCAAGGCCAGGGGTTCCCTTCCCACCGCTGCCTTCTCTGCCACCCACTCACAGCCAGCCTTACCCAGTACCCCCCACAGCGGCTCCCACTGCACCCCAAACCTCCGCTGCCGAGGCCTGCAGCCTCGTGCTCCCGACGGCTCACACACCCCACGCTGTATCCCCCCGTTCCCCGCCAGCCCCCGCACCTTCGATCCCACTCCACGCTCTACATCGGTCACCTAA
>VXAK01006479.1:380-16215 GCA_013399435.1 Arenaria interpres | reverse complement strand
ACAGGGCTGTGGCACTACATTACCTGATTTTGCCACCCACGGGTCGTCTACAGTAACAGTTTTCAGATTTTCCTTCCTTTGCCTTTCACAAGCTGACAAATAACTGTGTAAAGCATTAAAAACCCCACAAGATGTGTACAGAGTGTATGTTTATTTGTTTTTTGCAAGTATCTGAAAATTTCTATCTTCTAGCTGTGCAAAAGATTTAACATTTTGCAATTTAAAAAAAGGCATGCACGATGCTAAACATGGCAGTAATGATTAAGAAAGTAGCGTAACCCCAGTCACTATCTTTCTCTGGCTTCCCTCTTTTCCTTTCTTTGAGTTCTTCAGCATGTGATGATTAGTATTCCCTCCTTGTCTGCTTTTCCTCTGGTTGCATTATTGTAGTCAGTCTGTTAGATAAGTATCTAGCAATGGGTACAGCAAACAAAGCCGCTTTATACTAGAATGCTAGTAATATACAGCACATACTTGTAACTTACTTGCATAATTCTTATTATTCATGTGAGCGTAGTACATGTCTCTGAATGCAGAAGACCAAAGCTCTTTGCGCTGTCTTGGACAGAAGTGATCGTGTTAGCAGACTGAGGGAGTCTGAACCTACTGTTCACAGATGCAAGGGCAGCACAGTCATTTAGCCAAGAGGTATCAAAGTGCCATTGTACTAATTAACTGAACAAAGACAACATCTGGCCTGGAGCGATCCTGAGGCCTGTTATTACACATGAGAAGAGGGAAGGATGCTTAAGCTGAATAGAACCCTTCCCAGGAAGCCAATAGTAGTAGGGAACCATTTCTTTTAAAAGTCTATGGTGTGATTGGAGGATCAGTTCATTCCTTTCCATTCGTGGAGAAATAAAACCTTGCAGGAAGCAAAGAGCTCTGGGCACCCTTAGTCTGGGTGACTTCTGAACAGCAGAATTCATCAGAAACAGCCTCTGCCCGCCTTCCCAATTGCAAAAGCTTTGAGTGTAGATCAGCTATAAGTTCCTCCAGAGCTGAACTGGGGAGGAAAAAAAAGAAAAAAAAAAGAAAAGAAAAAAAACCCTAAAATTTGAATGGCGCTATGTTTCTATCCACAGACCATAAGCAAAAGAAGAAGGCAAAAATCCTTCAATGAAGCAGCCTTACTACTTTTTAGTGTAGCTGCTTTTGAATCACTTGAAATCTTTAATGCTTTTCAGGTAGTTCAGGCATATGACAAGGAAGTAGTAAAGTGTTAAAGATGTGGGGTAATTGCACTTTGTGTTAGAAATGAAAGCAGAATTTTTATGCCTTTAAACTTGGTCTACAAAAGGAAGGTGAAAATACCGGTTTGAATAACCTCTTCCTAGGACTAGAAAATTTTCACCAGCGTAAAATGGAGTTCTTCTGCAACTCAGTCACAGGGAAAGCTTCTTCGCTTCAGTTCAGGGTCTAAGAGGCAAGCACAGTAGCAACACTGCTCCAAAGTGTGAAATGAAAGAAAGAACTAGCAGGATGGTTATAATCTATACTAATGGCAAATAGATATATTTTCTTCATAAACATATTTTTTTTGCAATCTATATTTGCAAAGTACTGTTTCTACTATCTACAGGAGGAACAAGTCCAGGAGAGCATAAAATACTGGTGTTTTATGTGCCAGGTAGGACTTAGACTGGATTATGTTCTGCATCTAGAGATTGTTCACTGGAAAGTAAAACAAGGATCTGATAATAAAGAGCAGTGGACCAAAATCATAAAGGGGGAATGTGTTGCAGAGGAGAGGGAAGATGATGTCTTTGGAAAATTCTGTCTAGTCTTATCTCTTTCTTTCCTCAGTGAAAATTTTACTCTGCCAAATGTATTAGAGTGTGACTTTTTTTTTTTTGTAATTACTTCATCATGGGCCATGATGGGTTTGTTGGAGTTTCAGAAGAAAAATTGATTTCTTCAGAAAAATGAGGAAAATCATAAATTTGATAAAACTAATTGATTTGTAATACATACAGAAAAAAAATCTGGAGATATTTGCAGAATATCTAGTTAAGTTAGAGATGACAAGGAAATTGAGACACTTGTCAACAGACATTGTCTTTAAAAAAGAAAGTGTAAAGCCCCCTTGAAATATTTGAGTGGAGTTTGTCAAATTCAGCAAGTGCTAATGTTTTGTATTGCTTATGTAGGGATTCCATGCAAATTTTAATATTGGGAAAAATTAAAGAACCAGTTCTGAAGTACTGTGAAAATGAAGAAAAAATGAAATTCTTTGCTTTTGTGCAGATATTAGGACAGATTAGACATATTTACTGATAAATTTACAGATACTGTGTTAGAGGAAGCTTGAGAGATCCTTCGGGAAAGTCAGGAATCTTGAAAGCTGTTTATTTCTGTAATGTTTATAAATGTTTGAAATTGTGTTCAGTTTCTCTGTTGCTTGTAAGTTCTTGTGTAAAACTTGAAAAAAAACTTGAAAAACCTTTAAAAATTCTACCCGTTAAGAGATCCTTCTCAGGTATAGTTTGAAACACTTTTCATGTTTTATAGAAGTTTATAGTACCCAAGAACATTTGATGAATGGAAAAAAAGCTCTTGAAGAGAGAAGAAAAGTTTTATATATAAAAATTTTCTCTTTAAGAGAATTTTTTCTTTCCTCTTCTTAGAGAGGAAGTCACAGCATACAGGAGAGCTGTCATAAAAAGTCAGAACAAAGCGGCAGTCTAGGCTAGGATCCCATCGCTGCCAGTTTAGCAGGAAAAGTGGCATTTCCCAAAGTATTTTCCCAGGATTGGGTAATTTTGTGGCTTGGGTCTTTTCTGAGCAAGTGGCATTGTAATAGTTGTAACACTTTGTTATTCGTTTTTCTGTGATGCTTGTGACCAGCTTTGTTTGTCCCTTTCCTCACTCCTGAGATCACTTAGGAATATGTGAATTGGTGTGTGTCCCAGCGTTCCTCCCAGTGTGAAAATTGCTCACATAATCCGCATTTCCCCTTTCTTGTTTCTTACCCATGCAAAGAACTTCTCTCCAGTTTTGTGCCTTGTTTTCTTGAAGAGAGACTGTATCTGCTTCTACCTAATAGGAGTGTGGATTCATTAAGGAACTACACTTGGCATGTAGGGTTTGATTTTCTTTCACAAAAGCCACATTGATTCTTCCACTGTGCTATACTTACCAGTATTGCTACTCCAGAAAAAAACCTAGCTGTTGAAAAAAGGAGGCTTATGGCATACTTCTTGAATCTGAATGTTTTTTAAATTCAGATTGATGTGGGGATGAATTTAGAAACGGAAACTACAGGAATTCTCTCTCTATTTTCTTCTCTTTTTTTTTTGTTGGTTTTGGTTTTTTTTTAATGCGAAGACACAATTTCTGTAAACTTGGTAATAAAGTCGTGCTCTGGCTGTGAGGGGTCTATGTCTTCCTTTTATCCTCTGACTCAATCTGCTTCATTGGCTTATGTTAATTGTTTGGCTTTTAAACTTAGGTCATGGATTCGTTGTATAGAAACAAATAGTCTTCTGGGTAATGTTCCACTTCCTCCAGTTCTTCTATATGACATTTTTTGTTATTAATTAATTTTGTAATTAATCAGATTTTGAAAAGAAATCTTCAAAATGGAAAGCTTTTAACTGTCTGCACAGTACAGCATGAAAATGCAAGAACAAGAATTTCACTCTTTTCCAATCTAGGTTTTATGAAGATTTTCAAGTCTTGATGAGGTGGATCAAAATGTAGTTTTGTCTCCCATCCTTGGTCATTGACCTGCTGGATGCTGACAGCATCCAGAAAAAGCAGTTGTTGCAAATATGAAAACTGGACAGAGGCTGTCAGTCCAAAGATCCAGTGCCTTGGACTGAAGCCTCGGTATATACAAGTGATTAAAGCAAATGAAAACAGCTCCTGTGGTGGTTTTGGTGGTTTGGTCCTGGCTGGCAGGCAAGCCCCAACCCAGCCCCTTGCTCACTCCCCTGTAGTGGGATGGGGGAGAGAAACGGAAGGGTGAAAGCTGAAAACCCGTGGGTCAAGATAAAGAGAGTTTGATAGGTGAAGCACAGTGGTCCACGCAAGTAAAGCAAAATAAGGAATTTATTGACTACTGCCCATTGGCGGGCAGCTGTTAAGCAGAGTCTCAGGATGCGTAACAGTTACTTGAAAAGACAGACACCATAACCATGAACCTCCCACCTTCCTGCTCCTTTTCCCCAGCTTTTTGTGGTCAGCCTGAAGTCATATGGTACGGAATATCCCTGTGATCAGCCGGGATCCACTCCCAGCCTCTTGACGAACTGCAGCCTCCTCACTGGGGAGAGCAGAGGGAGAAAAGGATAAAGAAAAAGAAAAGCTTGACACTGTGCGCTGCTCAGATGTGGCTGAAGCACTGGTCTGTTCCCAACACTGTTTTAGTCACACATCCAAAACACGGCGTTTCTGCCAGCTGCTGTGAAGAAAATTAACTCCATCCCAGTCAGACCCCGTACATCTCCCTGAAAATCTCTTAGGCCATATAGATTTACAGTGGACTTCTTATTTAAGAAAATAAAGGAGTGGGTAGGAATTTTCCAGAATTCAACCGTAATTGAAATTGACATTAATTTTTGGAATTCAAATTAATCAAATTAACAATTTAATTATTGGTGCAGCAAATTGAAAATAAACCAAAACGCTATCACTATGGGATGGATCTCGCTGGCGTTCTGTACGATAGTTTTGTATGAATCCGCTGTGTTAAGTGCTGATGTCCTGGATCATTTGTCCTTAATTCACAGTTTCAGCTTGTGTCATACCTACATTGTGCATGATTTATCATAGATTTATATGCAAAATGAATCCGTCAGGTGAGGGTTGTGTGTATAAGCTTTTTTATTTCAGTTATTACAACATGCACTGAGTTCTTTTATAAAAACAGGTGATGTTGGTCCTTGTTCTCTTTCTTCTAACTTCCAGAGCCCCCAAAACCCCTTCTGGGTTTTGCCATACCCAGGATATTTTCATAATAAGATGTCTAAATGATCTGTTGAACATTTATTGCAGATTGCTCAACTTAAATAATTAAATAGTTGACTGTTCTGTGACTTGTGTAGTATGGTGTCAACACATTTTATCTATGGCTTTAGATATTGATGAGTAACTGCCCTGAAACATGATAAGCCTTCTTGTTCTTTTGGCATACCAAAATGATGTGATGCTCTTTGCCCTGAGTGAATATTTGTCACCATTTTTATGTGTGGCCATAATGCCAATGTGGCCTTATATCAATATAGGAAATGTATGACTAATTCAAGAAAGTTGTTTCAATGGAAACAAACTAATATTTTCTTTAGAGTGAAAACAGATTTTGATTCATTTTGTTCTTATACACTCGTGGGGGCTGCTGTGACATGGCTTGTGTATGTTTCCAAATGATTCCTGCTATTTAAAGAATGTAATATTTTAACATGGAAAGTTGAATTTCCTCTTTCTTTTTCTTGTTAAAAAAATGTTTGAGTCATCCAACCCATAAAACAGGAATAATACCATGTAACCAGTTGCATAGCACAAGAAGATCAAATCAGTGTGTATATATACACTAAGATTAAAATTCTTTGAAAGGATTTAGTTCATAATTCATAGTCATAGAAATCATTAGCATAATTTGAAAAACAATCAAAGAAGAATTGACTACATTGTGTTGTTTGGGAAGAAGCCACAACATGGACAAAACCAACAACGTTGCACAAAGCATGTAACTGACAAGTATTTTATCAAAATTACGAAGAGGAATGCTTGACAAGAAAGAGATTTGCTATGAGTCCTTTGGGAGGACACTGTTTTTTCCTGTTTCAGAAGCTCCGTGCTCAGACTGGGTTGCTCTGCAGTTCCTCCCAAAGAGCCAGTGAAGGTTCTGGTGGTCTGAATTTCTGGTTATTCTAAATGCAGTGAAGGGAGGGTGTTACCTGCTCACATTGCTTAATTAAGGACTTGAAATTTTGTAAATGAAAGATTTACATAGATGACAGTATCTATCCATACAATGGAAAGCAAATTGCTAGCAGAAATCTTAAAATAGCGTAATTTTTTTAGCAGTAACTAAGTTGATGACAATAAAAAGTGATTTAATTGTAACTGATATTTAGATTACGTGTTATTGTATCAATATGAAATATGTTTCTAATATAGTTATGACTTTTCATGGTCTAGTAAAGGTAGAAGAAAATGATGACGTTTTCAGGCGAATACCTCCTTAGGAACAGGGGTTTGTAGAAGTCTGTTGCTGACCTTTCTTTAGATGAGTCTTTATAGAGAAGCTTCTTCATTATTTAATTGTATTTTAAATTAGCCAACTAATAGCAAATACTGATATGCAAGGCGTTCAAAGCATGAAAAGCCCAAAAGAACAGCAAAGGAAAGTCAACGGAAATACCAAATAAAGTGGGAGTTGAAGTGTTCCTTATGAAGCAGTGAGCTGTTGAAAACAGTGGAAGGAAAGCAGTCAGGAATCAAATTGAATAGAGTAAAAGCAGCATGGGTAAATGGTAAAATCTGCATCAGACAGGAATTGACAAAAAGCGTTTTGATGAGCCACATGGAAAATGAAGGCATTAGTGCTTCAGGTCAGTTCATAGCCAAGTTTCAACACATTGTCGGTTCACGGCAGTGGAGCTGTACACACTGCAACACTATCAGCACATTTGAAAAAGCTGTAGGAAGTTACTGGCTGGAAGTCTTGACACGCCGCTAAACTCGCTGAGGTGTTAAAAGCCGTGCAACGAGGATTTTGGATGCATTTCAGAAAAACCAGGAGGGATGTCACTAAGATCAGTTCTTACTGATTTTAAATACAAAGTGGAAAAAAAGAAGAGGTAATAATGATCCTCCTAAAGGAAATATTGCTGGAGAACTAGCGGCAGAAGTTCATCTGCTCTTCTCTGAACCTTTAGCTGCACTATGTGCCCCAGTAAGGACACTCACCTCAGCATACGGCTTTGTGGTATTGTGACAATCTTGCAATTTTTTTAGCATTTTTGTGTGTTTTGCTATTGTGGTATGAAATTTGTTTTTCAAAAGAGCAAGTACTGATTTGGCAGGTTATTGGGCAAATCACTATTGTGAAGACTTTGTCATCTTCAGGTTTAAGAAAACATTTCCTGGGGACTGCATGCAGACTTTTCCCACATGTGCACAGCTTTGTATTTTATGTGAGCTTTGAGCTTAAGTAGGGTATGGCATACATTACGTGTCCTAAACAAATGGATGGTGACAAAAGATTCCCTCATTCCAGTCAGTGGCTTAATAAACATGGTGATCTCTTTTTAGTCAGGGCTGAAGAGAGACAGAAAATATTGCAGTCTGATGACCATGTATGTTCTCTTCCCTCCTTGATTTTTTCCTCTTGGGAGGCAGGTGTGTAATACCGTTTTAATGTGAATACAGCATTACAGCAGCTAACATTGTCTAGCAAGAAGAGCTATTTTACATCTGTCTCACATTATACTGATTCTTAGCCTGTAAGAATCCAGTAAGATTAAGTGTCCTGATTTTTCGAAGGTGATGAACAACATTTCTCTTACTGATTTTATTAGGAGCTCCAGGTGCTTCTTGGAAATCGGGCTCTAATATAACTAACAGGCTTGCAAAATACCTCCAATTCATTGTGCTTTCAATATGTGCAACTTGTCAAGGAAAAATATGCTTATAGCTGATGTCCAGACCTTCTCTTCACACCTTTAAAATGTCAGAATAAACTTTTCTCATGCAGGAATCTTTCTGTTGACTTTCTCTGTGTCTATAAATCTCTGGCTTCAGAGAAACAATTCCCTGCCATGCCTTAGAAGACACATCTGCCTTGTGTCGTGATATCCAGCCCTGTAGCCTGCTTTGTCCTTTGCTGCTCTGCTCTTCCTCCCTAATTGTCCTCTCATGTTGGGGTGAGGCACAGTAGGCTGTTTCTGTTATCCTCCCCATACTTTCAGTGCAAGAGTGTATTCCCAGGGTGGATAGCATTCCTCAGACCCTGACTCTGCATTACTCTGGATCTGCAGTTTACTTTTTGGGACTGACAGTAAGTGACCTTCATGTGTGAGCTAAAGTTTTCCTCTTCATCTGCTTCAAGACCTCAAGCTGTGTCTTCCCTTTGCGTCTGAAACTTAAAACCTGGTTTATATAGCCCATATAGAGAGTATTTTCAGTTCTTTTGAAAAGAAGAATATAAAGGGAGAATCCTTGCTAATTTTTGACCTCATTGCAACTATTTTACCTGATAGATCATACTGTAATGTGACTTTTTTGACATCGTATTACCAGAAACATCGTGTACGTACCTCACACTTAGCTGTCTGATGCCCAAAAACTTTCATTGCTTCTGAATACTTGTAGAATGCGAGCTTAATCTGCAATATCTAAAATAAATGGAAAGTTTAAAAAAGACCTCCCAGCTAAACCAAAGCCATCTGAAAATAATAAAATGTAACAATGCAAGAGACATTTTCCAGTGTAGAAATTATATAATTTGAAACTGTAAGATGTTTTCTTTCCTGAGAAAAAAATATTTATTTATTTTTTGAAACCCTGGCTTATTGAAAGTTGGAGATCAGTGGCAGAAAACTGAGTGGTACAATTTAGAATCTAATCTTGCATTCATTAGGTAAAGTATTCCTTTCATCATTTGACTGCTGTATGCAAATGTGAAAAGATGTTTTCTCTCTATGTTAGAGTTAAGGTGTATAATGCAAAGTTCTTTACTGTCAAAATTTAATTTCAATGGAATTACATAAAATTTTCACTCTTGTTGTGATTTTGTAGAACAGGAATTAATGCTTCTGTTGTCAGTCCCCTTTTCGGACTCTTTTATTTGCCTATTTTAATTGCGGACTGAGTTTTGCCACTGTGTACCACTGCAGACCTCTAAGGCTCCCCAAGGCCGTCAGGATCCTGCCAGATTTACAACTTTCACAGCAAGCTGCAATTACTGTTTTATTACTGTAAAGTTGACTGATGGTGCTTCTGTATAACCCTACATCTTGCCCATAGAAAAGATGTTTGGGTTGAGGCGGAAGAAGGGGCTTTATCAAGTGATGTCTGTGATTTCTGGCAGTTCCTGGAGCGATCATCCTCACTCGTAAACCAGTGTAGAGAAGGTGATTATGCTGTTTGAACATTGTGAGACATCAGGTTGCTCACAGGTGGAACAGTATCACTAGCAGAGTAAAGATCCTTTTATCTCCTCTAGACAAGGTATCCAAAACACTGTTTGAGTGTGGCACTAGGAATCACTGGAGTTCTTCGTTCTTTTCTGCCTAGGGAATCACTTCATTTCTATAAACATATCTTAGATGATGAAAACTTTCATAATTTGATGAGTACCTTACAGTATAAAACAGTGTAAAAGTTATTTAAACTGCAGATCTTCACATTAGTTAAGCAAAAACTTTTCTAACCAAAGAAATTTCCTTTGTTTCATTTTCTGAGACAGTAGCTTTTAAAGAAGTAGAGTAGTTTTCTTCTGGTCTAATTGCATTTTAGAAATTATTTTTTTATTACTGCCATTACACTCCAAGGGTATAATTCTATTGCTTCATAGTGTTTTGTTTTTACAAGTCCCTTCTGTCTCTATTGCCAGTTCGCTGCCTGAAGTTAACTCTGCTTATTGTCTAAATCAAACACAAAAGGTTCAAAATTACAATGAACTGAACCAAAAGCACAGTTAGTTGTGATGCATGCCCATTTATAAAATATAGCATCATAACAAGCAATTTTTTTTAATGCTTTCATATATAGTTAAGGTTTTGTGGGTACTTTAAAAATACAGCTGTATGATTGCGTTTCACTCTGCCTCACCTCACACTTTTCACTTAAGAAGGAAAAACCAAACACAGGAAAATGCATAGAATGGATTAGGAGAGGAAAGGGTGGGGACTGCCTATAAAAGAAGTCAAAGAAGCCTAACACAGAAACTTGTAATAAATCCAGCTTTATTGAAATGTAGTGGAAAGATTTCTATTCATTTCAGTCGGGTTAACTAAGGCCGCCCAAGGAGGAAACGAAAAGCCCTTGAACACATGGGGTAGAGTTTTGCTTCTGTGTTGGTTTCTGGTAACATCTGAAAATACAGTGACATACAGACATTGATTAAGCACACTCATGGAGATGCTTTCTCAAGGAAAGGCTGGAGGAAAAGATACCTCTCACTAGACTGGTTTACATAATTAAACAACCCAGACAAACACCAAGTCTTTTCAGATTTGATAAAGGGACAGAAATCCCGATTACTTTTCCATTTTTCTTCAACTGTTCCAGCTTTCTCTAATAAAAAAACCTCACCTTTCTGTATACATTTTAGGTAAAACTATGTATCTAAACTAAAAAAGGTATAGTAGTACAAATTCTTACAGGGTACGTTTCTCATCAAAGCAGTCAAGGAGCCAACCCATCCTCATCAGCAATTCTAATTCACTTTCAAATGCTGGAAACAAGAAGAGATGAAAACATCAAAATAATTAAAGTGGGGTGAAGCATTAGCGTTTGTCCCTTGATTTTCTTAGCTCTGAGTAAGGTCTTAATTGATACTACATAGTCATAGTTGTTTAACTGATACTTTGTATTCATATTTGTTTTTACAGATTTAAAACAATGTCAGGAAATTTTGAACCATACTACATTAATAAATTGTTAAGCTGAAATGGCTTCATAGCAGAAGGGCTCACAGACAAATTAATTGAAATTAGAAAGCAAGTAGAGGCCTTTATTAGTAGTATACAGGCAATTAAAATTTCAAATGTCTTCAAGTAGGCTTTGGAAGTTCCTCTCTCTCTCTTTCTTCTCTCCCCCCACACTGATATTGGTAGCAAGTTTCCAATGATCTCCACTGTTTGTTGTCACTCTGGTATTTAAAAAATTATCCTTTGGAAGAGAAATAGGAAATGTAAGTGGAAAAACATTTTTACACATCGTCAGTAGTCTCAAAGAGAGTTCTGTTGTTAAACTGTTCAAGCTTGTAGGGTGCATTGGTGGCGTTAGTTATGTCATTGCTCTGGGTGTTTTTAGTGATGGTAGTTTTGATAGCTATATACTTTCCCCACATTTTAATAGCTATAATTATATATTGTTATTCCGGAATTCTTACACAGGCGCATGCAAGCAAGCTTAGTAAAGATATGTTAACCTACTGTATTGTTGACAGTGTTGTGTAGGTGTAATTGTATATGTTTATACACACATATATATGAAGAGGGTATTTTATATATTTTTGATATAAGTAATAAAAACATGTACTTACTTTTTTTATTTTTCTGCATACTTTTATATAAATAGTTACATATTTTATGTCACTGGTGTCACACAGAATCATCTAACTTACTCCTGAAAAGGGGCTTTACAGCCCTTTATGATACAACACAATTGTTGAATTGTTTCACCTTAGGTGTATGTATACGTGTTCTGTATACACAGAGGTACCAAAGTAGAGCTGAGAGAGAGGGAAAAGAGGGCTTTGAATATTCCTTTGTATTTTCTTTTGTAATACTGTACTGGGACTCAGTGGTTGAACAAGAGATAAAAGAGGAAAAGTATAGATTTATTTTTTGATAACACCTCATGGAAACTTGAATCTGAGAAATAAGAAATGGGAAGATACTTTATTTGTTTACTTTTCCCTTAAAGGGCATAGTCACTCACCTCACAGTAAACCTTATATTTGTTTTGAATAATAAAAAAGGAGTTCAATAAAACTGTCTAAATGTTGAGCAAGGAGCATGAGTGTGGAGGAGACAGAAGTTTCTGTGTCTCTATGGTTGGGGATTAAACGTGCCAAATATTTGGAAATAATTTTCTTTTTCTGTTTTCTCCTCCAGTGTTTTTTGCATGCCCTGATATTTTTCACTGTGTCCATTCTGCTACCAGCTCCCTGACAAGTTTTGTGTTTGAGATCAGAGTTTACAAAATGCAGGGGCTGTGAGCCGCTGGCAGATCTGATCTTCAGAAGTATTGACTTTCGAGTGTCTTTCCCATTTATTTCTGGTGAGGTTGAAATGTGTGGTGAGTACGTCCTTCCTTCTTTGCCATGACTTCATTGTCTTCCGCTGTGTACGGCCTTCCCCCTCACGGAGTGCCCTTCACAGAGCTGGTAGCACCCTGTAGTCATTGCTCTCTCTTCTGCTGACAGAGAGATGAGAGTCATCTCTCTCTGCAGATTCCCAGAGAGCAGCTGAAGCCAATGAAAATAGACTTTTTGGGTTCAGTCCTACACTACTAAGTCTGGCGGGAATCCCAGAGAAGCTACTGGGAGTTTTGATTAAGAACAAAATTCAGGTTTAGGACCATTGTTCACATTTGAATCTATATAGATCTTGTGGTTTTGCTACCTGAGTGCTGCAGGATTGAACTGGTCTATAAGAACTAAAAAGGGAAACTGAAAAATAGATGCTAGAATATGTTTCTGTTACAGAAACAGTCAAAAAGTAAGCTTCATGTAACTGGTGAAAAGCATATTTGACTTTAGAAGTAAAGTTTTAGTGATTTTGATAATGAAGTATGGCATGGCAATTATGTATCAAAGAAAATGTTCAATTTTCAACTATTGTTCAATTTAAAATGAATTAAATATGAAGGTTTAAAATTATTTATATTTGATCTGATTTAAATTTCCAGCCATATTTGTCTTCATAAGTGTTAGCTATGCAATGTCTTAAAAGCTGTAGTTACTCTAATAATAATGAAGAGAGTAATCCAGGTATTATCAAAGGCAGAGTTTGCTGAAGCCAATCAAGAGCACATTGTTTCCAGGCTTGCAAAATACTGGAGTGCCCAGAGTAAACTGGTTTATTCCTCCTCAGGGTAAAGCTCTTTTGTTTTGCTGAACAAAAAGCAGAAATCTGAAGAAGAGGAAACTATACTTCTGATTCCACACAGAGAACTTTAGTAAATAATAAGTGTCTTGTGTTTTAGTTTATTATCAACTCAAAGTATCAGTGCAGTCTATATGGTCATCTGGGAAAATGTTTCTTGAAAGCTAAATGTGTTTTTTTTTTTCTCAAAGAGCAGTGTGTGAAACAGTTGTTTCTCCTACTTACAGTAATAATTAACAACTTTGCATTCAGCTGCATGGCCATGCTTTTAATAGGGTTTCTGATCTGCTGAGGCTTTTTGCATGTTTTTCTTAATTTGTGCAGGAATTGGTTAGGAAATATTTTCCCTCCTCTTTTTGTGAGTATGGGTGTGTTCTGAGGGCCTTTCTAAAATGGCTACTAAGAATGATACAGTTAATGGGAAACACTTCACTGCCACCCTCATTCTCTTTTACCTAACTTCAGCAGAGGCTCCATCATACATTCTGTCACCTAACTTTGCTCTGACTCTGGTGTGTGGCCAGCTAGGGGCTAACATGTGAACATCTCCTTTTATGTCCTCCTCCTTATTTTTGACCTCACAAACTAGTATGCAGATTGCCAGAGGGCTGAAAAAAACATCAGATGACTTCTCCACCTACCTCAAAAGTTTAAGTTACGTTTAGCTACTTTTAAGTTTTGCAGCTGTAGAAAACTGTACATTTGGACCTTTAATTGTCCTGGCTGCTTTTTCGCACTGGGCTAACTGAAGTACATCCCAACATACCACGGGGAGGACAGATTTTCTGAGAATAATTAAGTGGTCACTGTGGACTTGTTATGGAGACCCTTATCCACGTGGGTAGTCTTAACTAGTATAAAATGTCTCACTGTCATTAGTGGGATTGGTTTCTGGCATGAGTAATGACAATGAACTCCAAAGCGGGGGGAATGAGGGTGGGGTGGTCGAGTCTACAATGTGCTCTTTGCACTGTTCTTCAATACTCTCAAAGTTTATCACATTTGAAGAACTGAATCTTTAAATTTCCTCTTTGCTGACAAGGTATTCTGTTTCTTTGAGGTTGAACTGAATAGCACTGATTTCCTGGGGTGGGGAACCAAAAACCTGTGGAAGATGTAATGGAAGTTTTCATATTATGGTCCAGAAAAGTAGCATATTTTCTTTGCATGCAGATAGCAAGATACTGATTTCTTAATTGATGGGATATGAAGGAATTAAAGAATATAATATGCATTTGTCTGGCTTTCCAGAGTCCAAGTTTTAATGACTAATATCATTTTCTTTTCATCATATGGGCAAATCTTGTCAATGATATCTGAATACAAGGTTTTGTGCAGGGCACAGAGTTTTAACAGAGGTAAGGAGAATCATTCCTGTCATGGAAAATCAAACATCCAGCTGTCAGGCTGTAACAGAAAATCATTCTGCACCCCCATGTTCTACCTACAAAGCTTTGTTGGTAGTACCACGTTCGCTCCCAGTAAGGATTTAAATGGCCTTGGCTTCATTCCGGTCTTCTGGTGTTTGGTGAACTTAGGTCTTACCCTTGCCTGTATGGTGGAGAGGAAAATCTCTGGCTTCCCTTCCATTAAAGTTTTGAGGTTTGGGTCCTGGGGCTTTGGGGATGGATATTTTTTGTGCTGTAGTNTTTAATTAAAAAATAAAAAATTAAGATCAGCAGATAATACTATGCTAATACTTTACCTACTTAAAACTGACATAATACCAATTATATTAAAATGGATGTACAAACCCTGGAATGTTGTTTTTGGAAAGGAGCTGCTTTCACTGTTCCAGCAGGAGGAAAATGATAGTGTGCCTAGAATTGACATGACAGCAGTACTGGTGGAAGTGGGAATTTTGCTAAANCAGAATGCCCGTATGCTGGGAATTCCTCTAACTCAAAGGAGAAGCATAAGAGGGGAGAGCAGTAGGCAGCGTGATACACAGAGTTACTTTGCTGCATTGAATTTTGTAGAAATCTCAGCAAAGTAAAGATGTAAGAAGCCAATATGAGGATAGTAGGTATGAACTGCTGAATCTTGCAAAAAATTATTCTTGTGATTTCTTGTCTCTGTGTACACTTTCATAGGGGTAGTTCAGCCTGTGACTTCTTGTAATAACTGATGATTAGTACTTCGTTGTATGTCAGTTTGTGTGTTAAGTAGTTACCCATTGAGGTATTCCATAGAATCGTAGAATGGTTAGAGTTGGAAGGGGTCTTAAAGGTCATTGAGTTCCAACCCCCCTGCCATGGGCAGGGACACCTCCCACTAGACCAGGTTGCTCAAAGCCCCATTTCATTACAGTCCAATATCCAAACTCGGATGCAAACTTTATATGGTAGTAGGGCTTGTGGAAATATAAGGAAATACATACATTTACAAGAAGCTCAGAACAAATCAAAATTGGAAACGTTGCTGGAACGAAGATTCAGGTATATTTATTTCCCAGCTTTTATTCTACGCTTGGAATTTTGTAGCAGTCCAGGTATGATACTGCAGTTGCACATGGCAACAGTTTCTTCCAAGAAGTTTGTAAGTATATGGAAATACTTTGCTTCTGAAAGCAACTAAATTCCATAAATTACAAAAGGAAAGTATTTCCATGCTTTTATCTTTCTCTGCTTTTTGTGTGTGTGTATTTATCAAAACGTTTTGTGTCTTAAAATATTAGAAGCATTTTCTTCAATGTTCAGATTGATTACAGAAAATTACATTTTATTTCAGAAATATTATTGATTGTCTGGTGCTTTGCCATCCTTTCCCATGTGCTTAGGTGTCTAACAATGAATTCTTTTTAATTAAAAAATAAAAAATTAAGATCAGCAGATAATACTATGCTAATACTTTACCTACTTAAAACTGACATAATACCAATTATATTAAAATGGATGTACAAACCCTGGAATGTTGTTTTTGGAAAGGAGCTGCTTTCACTGTTCCAGCAGGAGGAAAATGATAGTGTGCCTAGAATTGACATGACAGCAGTACTGGTGGAAGTGGGAATTTTGCTAAAAGCTGCAAACCCCACATAGACTGTTGCATTA
>VXAK01006474.1:137471-152847 GCA_013399435.1 Arenaria interpres | reverse complement strand
CCCCCTCCCTCGGGGCCAGCCTCGGTCCTCCGGCTAGCTGCTTTCCGTGTGCCCTTGGAAAAATTAATTATAGTTACTTTCCTAATTAGTGCCTTAATGTGCTCAGTGGCAGCTCGTGCGGTGCCTGTGTGTGAGCCAGGGTCTGTTGGAGCTGTGCGGGTGTGGTGTTGTGGTGAACAGGCACAGTCTGAGCGGACTAGATGACCTTTGGAGGTCCCTTCCGGCCTGGACCAATCTATGAATCTATGAATCTATGGAGACCTGCGCTCACCCTCCTGCCTGTCCCCTCCAGAGTCGGACGTGCCGGCCGAGCTGCGCGTTGCCAACGGGTCGCAGAAGTTTGTGAACTTCACTTCCACCATCCAAAACCAGTTGCTGCTGGTGTCGCTACTGGAGCATCTCTGCCACATGTACACCCACAACCCCGTTCACTCCAGGTGCCTCTTCCGAAGTTAGTACGAGTGGCTCTTTCCTCTCTCTTCAACTGCCTCATCCCAGTAACCTCACCGGGTTCTGCTGTGCGGAGTCGCAGCGTAGTGTCAGTACAGAGCTATAGGTCTCATCCCACTGGGACAAGAGCAATTCTGAGAAGAGGATGAATATCCTGAATGAACTTAATTGGGAAGGAGGCCCTGTCTTATTTTTTGAAACAGTAACAGAATATTGTTGTGGATGCAAGATCAGACAGTTCTGTTCCAGCTAAATCACATGAGGGGTAGCAGGATAGATTGTCTCACTGTTAAATTTGATCTAAAAACATGGATAGAAGAGAAATTGAATAAAAATATTTATCAAGAAATAGCTGTAGCACAGTCTTCACTAAATCTTTCAAAATTATGGTCTGTGAAAATCAGAGTAAATACCTTTCTAAGTCCTTTATTTTCCAATAAAGTCTTTTGATATAGTTCAGGGAGCTCACATTTTTAGGTGTGAAATGTTTCCTTTGAAATCTGTCTGTCTGATGTGTGACTTATCTTAGGTATTTTGTTCATTTAGGCACGTACTTAATGCACTTGAGAAACAATCTCCAAGGTTTTTCTCCTTACTATATATGATCGTAGAAAGTAAAATCTAATACGTTGCTCTTGCTTAAAATTGAAGTCATTTATAGCATCCAGTAACAACAGTGCAGACAACTGTCTTTTTTTGTTCTCAAAATCTGATATAGATGTTTGACCCTGGCTCTTACTGTTCTCTCTATCAAACCCCAAAATACTGGGGGGAAAAAACCCAACCACATTTTCTCTTTTTGGAGAGGAACAAAAAAAAAAAAACAAACCCAAAACCCAACCTGGGCCTCTTCCAAAGTATGTAGCTGCTGGGCTTCCCAATGTACTTCTATGGAAAATGATGTTTATTGGTACAGCTTAAACCAGTTTCCCAAGTGGAATAAACCTGATGAATAACAGAAAAACATCTTCTAGTAATCATATCTGTTTTGTGGTTTTGGCTGATATATTCCTGTTGGCAAGGCTGGCTTTTTCCCACTTTTCTGGTGTGTGTAACTATGTCCATAAGGCTTGTATAGCAAAATTCCCGATTTCTTACAGGTTCACTTTCAATAAAATTTATCTGCTTTAAAAGGTAAGTAATAGGCTGATTTTTGACATGCTGGTACCAAAAAAAACCCCAAATCCTCTTACAAGCAAGTTTAGTTTAAGACCTTGGAACTCCTAAAACTTCTGAGTACATTTTTGTAGCATCTTGCCAGTTGGGCCCATCTCCAGTATTTGTTAGTTTTTTATCTGTCGCAGCATTGTTTTATTCCAGCTGAGAAAGGGGATGGATGGGGGGTGGCTTCATTCCTTACTATGAGTATGTGTAGAAATGCGTGAGTTTGTATGTGAATTAGGAGATCTTGACATTACCAGTTTTTATTATAAACATGCCCTCGTAGCTGTGACGTGCTTTCGATTTCTCTTTTCACTGGTCAAAATTAGTCCAAGGGTAACAAGTAAGTGAACGGGTGGATGTTTGTATAACTCATCTGCTGAGATACGGAGAAGAGGAGATGCAGTTGTGACCACGAAGGGCATGGCAAGTAACTGTATTATGTGAAGTGATTCCCACAGAGCAGCTCTAGTTTGGATTTAATTAGTTTTTATTGCTAAGAGTATGGGAAATGGCACTAGAGTAGGAGTGACTGTTCAGTTTTTCAGATGCGCTTTCTTTTAAATCAGGTTTAAAAAACAACTGTTTACATGGTCTTCTTGGCAGGATTTATTTAACGTGACCTTTCTCTGTTCCTTTGCATAGTACTTCGTCAGGCTTTCACGAGGACAGGGCTGCTCTCCCCCTTTGCCTTCTGTGATGAATTTAGTACTGTAAGACTGCAGCATAATAGAGCCATTACTGAACTAATGAAAGCAGCTAATCGACAAATACTTAATGGGGTAAGCTTTGTTAAATTTCTTTGGCAACCTCTGCATTGGGGAATTAGCACGATTGCATCCAAAGAAGCTTTTGTTAAAGGGGAATGGGGGGTGTCTTTTAATATTGGATTGGATCTTTTTAATAATTATACAAAATGGTACTCCCATTCTACCTTAGCTGTCAGGGGCAGCATGTTCTGGTTCTGCAGGTGCAAAGCAAAGCTTTTGAAGCCAGCAGTGTTTTGTTCCTTATTAAATAATAAAAGCCCAATGTTAAAATACTTATAAACACAGGCAAGGTGTTTTCGGTATTGCTACACCTTTTTTCGGCAACAGGGACAGCCATTTTCAACTTCTAATGAACAGTTACCATAATCAACAGCAAGTTGATTATGTTAACAGCCTCCTAGTTAGTGGAAGGTATGATGTGTATACTGCATAACATACTTCAGGCTCAACTAGACTCATTTGCTTATCTTGCTGCTTGAACTAAGCTAGTTAATTTTGTCTTAAGCACATTTTAAAGCCCTCATTTTATCCTGTTTGCCAGCAGAACTCTAAAGGGCAGTAATCTCTCCAGAAGAGAGATGTTAGCAGATTACTGGCGGGATAATAATACTTTAATTTGGTGAAGCTCTCTGCAGAATGAAGGGCTATCAGTAACCTCGTTTGCTTCTCAGAACATAGTTGCAGTTTCTGTTTTGCTGTAGCTGTGTGCCAGTGGCACAGCAGACCTGTTACTCCGTATGCATGTGTTTATGTTGGATTTTGTTGTTTCGTAGGAACTTGATAATGGAGATTCTCATGCAATTGGGTATGTATTCAAAGCATTTAGAAACATTAAACAACTCCCTCCCTAAAGTCCCTTGCTCCACTCTGAATTTAATTAATACTGCATTTCATATTTTGGCTCTGAAATGTAGAAAAAAAGTGAAAATTTCTCCAAACTCTCAAAACGATCTGGGGAAAATTCCTTCTTCAGTAGAGTTGTCACGGTTAGTGCCATCATTCAAAAACCAACTTTTTATCTGGCATAAATTTAAAGAAATCATCTTAGTACTTCTGCTAACACAGAGTATGGCTTTGTAGCACACATGCATGCTGCTGCAGTCTGCTGGCTTTCAGTATTCACTGTGGTAACGTCAAAGTCTTGTCAGCTTCTTTTCATAATGTAAATAGTATTTCTGGATTGCATACACCTGCAGCCTATATAATACCTGTCTTATAAATTGTAATTTTGTTTAATGCAGCCTTTTTTTTTTTTTTTTTTTAGGGAAAAAGAAGTTCTCTTTGAAGCACAGACTTCACGGTACTTGAATGAATTTGATGAGATTGCAAGACTAGGAAAAGGAGGATACGGAAAAGTGTACAAGGTATTCCTCACCTTCCATTTATAACTGATCAGTTTGTATCTGGTCTTCCTTTGAAATTTAGAGTTACTGGTTTGGCTGTTTTGTTTATTTTTCTAATATAAAACCAAACCCACTAATTTTCCAATAGAACAGGAGCAAATCCGCACATGTGAAGGGTGTTGGCGTTTCATTTCAAAAGATGCTCAGTTGCGGTTTCTGTTTTCTGTTTGTCGGAGGCAGGATATATCAAATGTTTTACTTGATGTATTCTGACCTTTTTAAAGTGAACAAAAACCTCCTTATTTCTTGTGTGAAGTATTGTGATATATTGACTTAAAACAGCCACAGGAGCTGAGTCTGCACACTGCGATGTTCAAGTCATGGCTGCTTGGAAAAAAGTGGCCTTAATATGAATATAAACTATCCAACCCGGTGTTGAATTATATTAAATACTTGGCCCATATGGCCAGCCTGAGGTTCCCTGTGTAGTGTGTGCCATATGTAAATGACAGTTGTGTTCTCAGAGATTTATTGAGAACCTGTTTAAGCACTTATCGGGACCTAGCAGCATTTTTTAATTGATGGAAAGATAGCTGTAAAGCTGTGTGATTCACAAAGATTGGATTAGATGTTTGCAGTCCTGAAAGGAGGCAAAAGTGGAGTATCTTTATCTTAGACAGCTGGGGCCTGATCCCGGTTTCATTCTCTCATACAGGTGAAAGATTATTGGAATGGAATGCAGAAAATAATTTTTAGAAAATAGCTGGTTCTAAAGGATTTAATAACTCATTAATTTAAGCACATTAACAACTGATTTTTTTCCTATTACAATTGTTTTCAGGTCAGAAACAAGTTAGATGGTCAATTCTATGCTATTAAAAAAATTAACATTAAGAAGGCTACAAGAAGAGATTGCATGAAGGTATTCTTGTTTCTATGTTTCATCTCTGTTTTAATTCCCTGTCTGCTCTAGCTGATTCTGATTTAATTTAGTAATGCAGCTGTTTCCCAAAACATTAAACACATTAATTTTTTTCCACATTCTGAGTTTCTAAGATTTCACCCTCTCGATACCTAGGAAAAAAAGTTATAAGAGGTATTTAAGTCCATTAAAAGAACATATTATTAACTTGAACTCGGTAATCTCTGCAACTGTGAAAATCATAATTTGTTTTAAAGCTTCCAAATTTTCTCCACTGGTGTAGTAATTTTATGTGTTCTTTCTTTGTCAGAAGTTGTGGGGTTTTGTTATCTTTTGGGTTTATTAAGCACTCAGAAAAAAGGGCAGTCATACTGTTTCCTTTTCATCTTTTTAGGTGCTACGAGAAGTAAAAGTGCTGGCTGGGCTGCAGCACCCTAATATCGTGGGCTACCACACTGCTTGGATGGAACAGGTTCAAACAGTCCACCCAAAAGGAAAGTACCCCACATAAAACAAACTGCTTTTTCACATAATTACACAGTTTTAATGAAAACTATTTCTGAAATATCAGGTATATTCAAAACAGCAGCAGGGTGATGTGAAGGATGGTGCCTTGTGGAGGTGCTTCTTTTACGGTGTATTATCATATACATTATAAACCCTAATTTTGAACGTGCTAACTTCTTAAAGGTGAAATCTGGGTGAATGTGTAAGAGAGCCCAGTACAACCCTTTCAGTGACTTTGTACAACATGTATTTTCTTTTCAATTAAAGAAAAATGAAAAACATATTAGGGTTGCTTCTTAGTAGACTAAGAAACACCTTTTGCAGGAGCAGAAATAGAGAAAAAGCTATCTACAGGTAATGAAGTTAAATTCAGTAAGAAGCTGTAGCCTAAATGTTAATTTATAGTAGATACATGCATGCTTGGTTTTGTAAAATACCGTATTTATCTTTTCATCCAATAGATAAAACAATAATGGAGTGGCAGCCATTATCTTTGGAGCAAGAGAGTGGCAAGTAAGTATTTTAAGTCTCAATGATAACACTTACTTGGCTTTAATAAGGGGTTTTTTTAAAGCAGCATTAAGAGTACGGAATTCAGCATATATTGAACAAGTACTTTTTTGCTTCCAAATGATAATGAAAAAGAAAGCCATAATCATCCTTGTTGTTTCTCTTCTGGTTGCGTAAGCTGCAGAATATTACTGGATACTTCTCCCTTCTTTGGCTCTCTGGTTTCTGCTGGAGTCCTGTTGGGGCAATGGGGCCCTCTGTCTCAGGGTGTTGATTGGCCCTCTCAGTGAGGGCCCTGTGAGAAATGCGGTGTCGCTGATGAAGTTTAAAGGGATGGGCTGCACCGTTCTTCTGTCCTACCAGGGCTGTGACCTGGCACTGTGTGTCTGAGCCTTCACAAGTCCCTGCTGGGGGAGGGTATTAAAAAGGCTGGAGCCTATGCTGCCAATTGCGTAATCCAAGCGTAATGAGTTTTCTGTGGGAAGTAGCTGAACTCTTGCTCTGGAATGCAGTTTGCAATTGGAGGGAAAAAAAAAAGTTCTCAGAATGGTGTGTCACAAATAGATGGTATAAAACTGTGTACATATTTTGACTTCTCTCCCATACCTTATTATTTTCAGTGATTGCTGTCACATTCAGAGTGTGGAAAGTGACAGTTCAATTATCTTTGCTGACCTTACTTCACAAGAAAAGAAGTCCTGTGACGGTAGCAGCCTTAGAAATCTGGATGGTGAATTAGTGCAGAATATGGATGTAAGGGATGAATTATCCATAGAATTACAAGAAGACTCTGTAAGTAGTGTTAGTAGTAGATCAACTGATGTGAAAAATCATTCGGCACGGGTACCTCATTCTAGTCTGGCTCAAGATGCAGGCACTGGAAGTAAGTCCTGCACTGAAGGATGCTCCGGGAATGATGTAGCTCTCTGTGGAGAGTTTGAGGTAAATGCAGTTATCTTTAGATATACTTAACTCCTGTCTAACTTAATGATGTTTGTAGAGTTGAGTTTGGTAGGCAGAGGAATGATTTATAGTATTAAATTTAAAAAAAAAAAAATTACTGCAGTTAAAACAAACCAGATAACTTATACTGAAGTGGGTAACACAGTTACAAGGAAGCTGAGCAGAGGAGCTGGCAAAACTCAGCGTACAAGGAAGCTTCCATGTGTTAGTTGTCTTGGGTCCTTTCAAAGTGAATGAATAAAAACCCATCAAACTGGAAGATGTTCAGTATTTGTTAATGATGGCTAATTCAGGTGTTACTGATGAAAGTGTCTAGGTGCTGTCTGGGCAGGGCAGGATTTGGGCAGGGAGTCCCCGCTCTGCCTGTGGCGTTCCAAACCGCTGAGTACAGCACAGCCCGCTCTGGAGAGCTTCCCACTTTGGCTGCTGTTTGGAGTTCCCTCTTGCAAGAAATACAAGATTTTAGACATGTTTGCTTGAGTTGCCCAGGTTAGCAAGTGAACTCGTACATTACCAGAAAGTGACGTATTCATGTTAATCGTCAAATTCCATATCAAGAAAATAGAGTAAATTAATATAAATTAGTAAAAAAAAAAAATCAACCTCTTAAGCCAGAATGAACCTCTGTTCAGTAGGTCTAGAAGCTTTTGAACTGTAATTTGAATATTAAGGTACATAGCTGGCTACTTTGTTAGATTTTTATCATATAACAATTGTTAAAATTTTAGGAACAAGTGAAAAAAAAAAACCACAAAACTAGACAGTGTTGTTGCATTTGCTTCTTGAGTGCAGTAGATTAGTAATACTATATTTGATGTCATTTTGGTATCTAAGCGCGTTTTTTTTAGTTTAAAAAACAATTTTTTAAATTAACTTTAAAGAAAATACTGTTCATATTACAGTGGCAAAATCGCGGACCGTTGTTTTTCTGTCAGGTGGAGTATCGCTTGATGCTTCATATACAAATGCAACTGTGTGAAATATCCCTGTGGGATTGGATTGTTGACCGTAATAAAAGATGCAACGAGAGAACAGAGGAAACTTCCAGTAAGATTCATCACTGTCATAAAAATTTTCATATTTGTTATAAAGCAAGTGTTTCATTTTTCCTAATTGGAAATCTACATGCCTGAATTTATGTTTTACTTCAGCAACTTAAAATATGAATCTTCTTTGTTAGATTCTTTATTCACTTAATCAAATAGGGGCTATGTATTGAATCTCCGTATGATAGATGTTGGTAAAAGAGATTCAAGTTCATGGGTTTTAGACAACTCTTCCAAAAAGAATGAAGGTGTGCCTGAGGCAGAGCTGTTACCTGGAGAGATCTGTGCCTGGGCAGTGCTACTTATTTGGACTAGAGGTTTTTATTGACAGAATCTGCTTTTTCTCAGCAAGCTGTTTAAATAATTGAAATTCCGCTGTAGTAGTAGTCTTGCTGCTACAAAACACAGTCTTCGCAGGCTAATTTATCTGCTGTGGCAAATATAAATACATCTTTTGTTCCAGATAGGTTGCAAAGTACTTAAAAGCTTTTAAGTTTGTTCTTAAGAACCAAAACTCCTACACAGGCTAATTTGTCGTTGGTCTGAAGAGTCTAACCTTCGCTTTGCTTGAGTGGCCGAGGAGTTCTCACGCCCATACCAAGCCATCTGCAAAATGGTTGACGTTTGGAAGTACAAGTCTAATGCTCTTAAAGCAGTAGAGACATGTTCCTTTCTTGGGTGGTTGTATAAAAAAAACATATGCTTAACAGATTGTAAGACATAAACTGTATAATTAATGTTTAGTCTGAGTTTTAATCGCTATTAAGATAAATCGATTGCTCTCTTCAGTCATGGGGTAAGGTTTACCAGCTAACTATCAGCTGACTTCCACTAATCTCTCCTCTAATCATAGTCTTTTTAGCTGTCATAAGCTGGAAGATGACATTCCTGGTCAGGCAATGACAGGATGAGTGGGGCATTGGACCTTACAAAAAGCCCTTTTCACACACTTTCACAGGGGAGGAAAGGGGAATGCAATCATGGATTAGAGAGTAAGAAACAGAAACCAAGTAGGAGTAAATGGCGAGTATCCAAAGGTGCAACAGACATGTTAGGTGTGGGTCATTAAGAGTAGGAAGATAGTGTAGTTTAATAAAATAATAAAGTAGGAAGTGGTAAAAACAATGAGCTGGTAAGTTCCTTTAGGACAGCTACAGCCAGAGGAGCCTTGGGGATTTCAGAGGGTAGCGCAACAGCAAAGGATTGGCATCTGAAAAGGAAGGGTGCAGATTGATAAATTAGTATGATTTTACCTGGAACTGTATTTTTCATTCAAATTCAGCACTTATGTGGAAGTAAAGAGTCTATTAACTTCATAATCAAATATCTATCTGGTGGGGCTTGGAGCAGTGTTTTCAGTCAGACATATGTTCGTGTCCCCTGAACTTTCCTTTTTGGAATTTTGAGGTTAGTGACTCTGCTGTTTCAAAAAAACTATCTTAGGAGAAGCATGGGAAATTCCATTTTTAAACTATGCTCATTCTGTTAAAAAATACCTCCACGTCATGAATAAACAGAATTCAACAAGACATACCCCCATAAGCTTAAATCACTCAGTAAAATTAGCTGAAATAATTTAGATTCTAAATTGTTTTAAGGTCCATACCATCTTGTGGATGTCCGCTGGACAATGAAAATTTTTCAAGAATTACTAGAAGGAGTGTGCTATATCCACAGCGTGGGAGTGATGCATCGAGACATTAAAGTAAGTTCATTGAATTATTACTTGAGGTTAAGGAAAACAAAGATAACTTACATTATGGGAGAAAGAAAGGAACTTCGTAGTTAAATTTGAGATGACTTAAACTCTTAGGAATTTAGCTATGTTACATCTGAAAAAATGCATTGTCTCCTCTATGCCAGTGCCACTTTCTTTACTGTAAGCGTAGTACTGAATTACATTGACTTAATTGACTTACAAGTGAATTATGATTAAGCTCTGGAAACATCATTTCCTTTGTGAAGGCATTTTCCTGTCCTAAACAGGGATTGTCAGATTGGCTTTGTTTTGTCTTGGTCTTTCGTTAACCAAGGTAGGACCTAAATTAGCCAATTACTTAAAAAAAACCTATTTTAGTTAATGATAAAAATAAGCAAAGCCCTGTGACCACACTTCAGTTTGCTAACAGCGTATCAGTTAGCTTATGACAATATGTTCAAGTTACAGGGCTGCTCTCAGGCCATTCTCCCTTCAGCCTGGCTTTGTGCCTGGGATTGCCCTGACCCGGGGGCAGGACCCTGCACTTGGCCTTGCTGAACCCTATGAGGTTCACACAGACCCACTTCTCCAGCCCGTCCAGGTCCCTCTGGATGACATCCTGTCCCTCAGATGTGTCACCGCACCACTCTGCTCGGTGTCATCAGCAAATTTGCTGAGGGTGCACATAATCTCGGATTTCTCCTCCTTAGGGGTCCTAAACCCAAAATACATGGATAAATCTTTCAGTTTCTCCAGTCAGTGCTCTCTACTCAAGTCTCTCATCACTTGTTTTTTTCATAGTAACTTCCCAGAACAAGCAGCATGTTGCAGCTGTGCTTATCCTACAGAAACGTATATTTTGTTTTACGTTATGTCTGGCCCAAAGATGATACTTATTCCTCCTTCCTGCTACATCAGTTGGTCTGATTTGCTGTCTGCTCTTGCCTGTTCCCGTTAGCATTACTGTTCTGCAAACTTCCCGTTTTCTGCTGGAAAAAAAAAAGTACTTTCCACTAAATCTTTGTTTTTCCTGTTTTACGTTTCTTCCCGTTTTCTAGATCCTTCATACGTGGTCTTTCTGCCCAGACGTTGCAAACACATAATTTGGTATCAGCTATGACTTTTTTTCTCTATCACTAATCAATGTGTTAAATAATTGTCTTATACCTCTGAAACACTGGATTTTATAGATATTGAAACAGGTGAAATCTTGTAATTATTTATATAGATGTATTTTAGATTTTATACTGTCTCTTTTTTGTAGCCCAGAAATATCTTTCTGTATGGGTCAGATCATCATGTAAAAATAGGAGACTTTGGATTAGCCTGCAAAGACCTTCTTTGGGATGATGCAGACCAGTGGTTTAGGACAGAAAGGATAAATGGTAAGAAAATAAAAAGCTTTGTGGGGTTTCTATGATATTAAAACCATTAAATATTAAATTCTTATGTCAACACTACCTGAGTAAGCCTAAATTGCTTTTTTGAAGGACTGACGCATACTTCAGGCGTGGGGACTTGCCTCTATGCCTCCCCGGAACAACTGCAGGGATCTCACTACAATTTCAAGGTAGGGAGTATTTTTTTTTCTGTTAACACATGATGATAGATAGTAAGACTAAAACAAGCCTTTTCAGTAGGTAAATACATAATATTTGGTAAATAAATACTCTTCCTACTGTTACTCCTAATATTTTTGTTGATTCCAGCTTTGCCATCTAGTTTGCTACCAATACAAAAATTATTTGCGTATCTAAGATCAGCTTGAAGAATGTACATAGATTTGAATTTGCATTCCTTACTTATCATGAAACTTGTCATGAAGCTTTTTCGTATCATGACATTTTAATGAGAAAAAGAAATGCTGCAAGTAACCAAAAATACCAGTTATGTCAGAACTTTCTCTTCCCCCTCTTACCAGTCAGACATGTACAGCATGGGTGTTATCCTGCTAGAACTCTTCCAGCCATTTGGAACAGAAATGGAGAGAACAGAAGTTCTTACACAATTAAGGAATGGCCAAATTCCTCATACTTTCTACAAAAAATGGCCTGTTCAAGCCAAGTACGTTAAACTCCTCACCAGCCAGAGATCTACAGAAAGACCAACTGCTGCTCAGCTTCGTGAGAGTGAACTGTTCCACACCACAGAACACGTAAGTTACACCAATAACGTCAGCCTTCACAGGGTAAAGAGACATAAAAAGAAAATGCCCTTTGCTTCCCTGCCTGTGTTACGAGGTTTTATGTTTTGTTTTTAACCTAAGATAATTGTGTGATTGAGACTGTTTTTTCTGATTGTAGTATTTAGCCCACTATATTAATTTTTCTAGAAATAGGAGATAAATGGTCATGAAGGATAAGGCAACTTTATGATTGATTTACATACAGCTGGAGCTATTTTTATAGTTCAGAAAAGCTTTTGAATCTTATCATCAGCTCTGCAGAATCTTTTTATCGTGTTCTTTCTTTGCCACACTTCTTGGGTGAAGCTGTAGTACAAATACACAGAATAGCAGTGTTGCTGCAAAATGTGTCTGTAGCAGACTGGGAACACAATTCAAATAAGTTCATTTATAGAGAGACAAGGAAAAGCTTTATTAACCAAACTGACTCTCACTTTCAGGTTATTTCTAACCTACAGCAGAAGGTGAGGCAGCAAGAGGAAGAAATAGAGAAGCTGAGAGAGAGGTTAAGACTGCTTTCTGAAGAACAAGATGAACGTATGAGACTAGGTTCTCCTGTTTAAGTACAGGAAGAACTAACCTCTATGTGTGCTAACTTATATAAAACATTTCTTTTTTTACATAAAAACATTTCAGTGCATTTTGATTTCCCTGTCCTTTAAAGGTATTCATCTCTCTGTCTTAGTTCAAAAATCCCAGTCACCAGAAAGGATTCTTGTTGCACTTGGCCTGTGCAGAGTTTAACTTGTGTAAATAAGCATTTGGATTACAGGGAAAAATTAAAAGTGCATTTTGTCCATAGGACTTCTTTAGATACCTTAGAATCATTAAACAAATATTCATGTTATGCATCAGTCGCAAAAAGGAAGGTCACACACAAAGGTAGCTGCAATGTTTTTATTGACTTTCGCTCTCTGCCCAACTGTACTACTTAAACGTATCTCAGAAGGGACTCGAAGAACCTCAGGAGGCATGAAATCACCATAACCCCATTACGAGGAGCACACGCTCATTTCAGCAGCTTCATCACCGAGCTGAAAGGTGCCAAGTTCTCGCACGACTTCATCCATTTCTGCACGTTGGCTGGGGCAGCACTGGCGCTCCCTGTCTGCTGGAGTACACACCAGGCGACCACGTCTGCCACGCTGAGTTCGTTCCCCACCAACCACGCCGTCTTGCCCAGAGCAGCGTTCATGGCGCGCAGGACAGCTCCTCTCTCCTTGCTGCTGCCCTCCTTCAGCTGGAAGAGGGCTGTGTCCACCCAGCTGTCCATCAGTGTGGAGGTAACTGCACTGTACTTCTGGCCACACAGGGAAAAGAGGAACCTAGCAATGTTCCCCTCTCCTTCGATAGGACACATGGTCTGGATGCTAAACTTCATCTGGGGTTTGGGAACTGAAATTGAGAAGAAAAAAGTGAATACCACACTGTAGAGAAGTTAATGTAGCAGTAATCTGTGATGTATTTGACTTGTGATGCCAGCGACACTGTTAAACATCATTAGCCTGATAAACAATTCTGTTTTCTTAGTGTAAGTACTTAGACTAAGGCAGGAACCTGGGATAAAGCGATCACTTTTTGCACACTTCAGCCCAATCTCCCACCTCATTTCTATTCTAGCAAACTTATTTGTAGAAACTGAAAAACACTTCTATAAAAAAAAATACTGTGGGTACAACCACCCATGTGAATGCCACATGTATGGCAACTGCAGTTACCATGAACAAGAATCTTCCGCTGTCCCCTTTGTTGCTCACAGCTGTAGAAAGCAGTACCTGTCCATCACGTGTCAGTACAACCACACCAAGGAGCTGTTGCCAAGGGTTTGTAGCACAAGTTTCATTTTCTCACCTATTGTAAAATACCGAGCTACAAGGTAACTTCATTCTTACCATCCTTCCAAATTAGAGTGAAGCCCAGCTGATACTCGTGACGGGGCTGCTTCTTGGTCTGTTCTCCAAAGCACTTCAGGAGGTTTTCTGGTACGCTTTTCACTGAGGAGTGTGTATGAACAGCCGATAATATTTTATAGCGTTCACAAAGCAGGCTGTGCAGTACCAACAGTGACAGTGGGGGCAGAGAAGGGTTTGCATTGATCACAATATCTTTCAGGGCTCCATAATCCTGCATGGAAAGTAAGACACTTGGCAGATAAGACACATTCCAGATCAGACTTTGAAGCAGTGGCATTTTCATTTGACACTGAAACGTACATATCTCTGCGTGTGTGTATCTGAAATGCTAACGACAGTCAAATAATTCAAGGTGGGACATTTAGAAATTGTTTACACATTTAAACAACTTCCTTCAACAATTATATAACTCAAGAATGTGACTGAGGGGAATTCTAGTTCTATCTGAAGCCAAAGTTAAAATCTCCAGTTAGTAACAAAGAAGAAACCAACTGTCATAATTTCACAATTAACCATTCTAGCTCGAATTGATATCCAAATGAGAACATACAGGATTAGTATTTTTAAATGTTTGTATCTATAGTCTGGATGCCCAAAACAAAATGGCAGTTGTAAGTTACTTGTAATGCTGTGAGACGTGTCTGTCGTGTCCCGGGTTTTAATGCCACCCTTCCAACCCTCAGGATCAAGGGCACAGGAGGTCCCTGTCCCTCTATATGCTCAGTTGAACTCACCTTTCCAAGCATCAGATCTAAGTCTGCTCTGTTGGCTGTCAAAGGAGAACAGTCACCAGTTTGAATGATATTAGTTAAATCTACGTCAGCATCTGGGGTTTGTATCATCTTAGAGAGACCATCGACCGCACTCTTCAGTTCGTACAAGCGTTTCAGGACCTCTTCCTGGCGGGATTCAAGGGCTTGAAGTGACGGGTCAACTTCTTCCTACAGCAGAGGGAAAAACAAGGTCACAGATATGTTCAGTTGGCTCAATGTCAGAACAGCCCACAGCTCACTTGACAATAAGTTTTGAAAGACTTTAAACACGTTCAAAGAACCGGAATGTCATGAAACCTCATGGTCTTACGCCTATCAGTCGTCCCTTTGCTTTAGTCTGGATGAATGTGGTGAGAGATGGGTTATTTAGTCAAATCTCTGAAATCTTCCTGCTTAATATCTTTTTTTGTAGACCACTAGCTACAGCAATCCCCATAATGTGACAATGGGCCTGAAAGCCCAAAGTCGGGTGTCAGGGTTCCCTCCCGCCCAGGAGGGCCGACTGACAGTGCGTCCAGGCCGCCACAAAAGGAACTTCTTGGCAATTCATGTAGCTAACAAAAACCCCTGCGGATTGAGATGGATGGTGTATCGTACAAAACCACTCCTTGAGGCCACCAAGCTCAAAGGGCCGGGAGCAGCCCGGGGGCCGCCACAGCGTTCCCGGCGCCGGGGCCGACCCGGATCCATTCACAGCCTGCTGCAACAGGGCCGGGACCGGGGCGGGCACACACCGCCCGCACAGCAGCGGCGAGAACAGACCCGGCCTGGGCCTGCCGGGACTGCCACCGCCACCGGCTTTTACAACAGGAACCGGGGAGGGCCCCGCGGGACCCAGGGAAGCCTGGCCGGGAATTACCGAGGGCGCTAAAAACACCGCGGGGGGTTCCGGGAAAGGCCGAGCCCGTGTGACCCCCCCAGCCGGGAAGGGACAGCGCCTCCCGCGAGCTCTCACGGGTCCGCGGCGACCCGCCCCCCACCAGCTCCCACCGCCGGAAGCTTCTCCCGTGCACTCGCCGGAGCCAGAGCCAGCACCGGCCCAGCGCGGCTGGGCCCAACCGGCTCCCGGCCCGGTCCATCGCCAGCGGGGCCCAGGCCGCCGGGGTGAGCGCTGCGGCCCGTCCCCGTGCGTCG
>VXAK01006474.1:96165-137087 GCA_013399435.1 Arenaria interpres | reverse complement strand
GGCGGGCTCGGCCGGGGCGGGCTGGAGCGGGGCCTGGCGGGCGGGGCCGCCCCCTCACAGGCGGCACGGGGCCTCGCTGTGCTGCTGCGGGCCGTGCCCTGACCCCGGCGCAGTTGCGGCCTCCTCGGCCGCCGCTGGCCTCTCGGTTCCCGCCTCCCCTCCCAGGGAAGCCTGTGGGGCGGCACGGCCTCTGGATGCGCACCCCGGGGTATCGATGCTCCTCGTCCTCGGGTGCCGGCTGCCCTCCCTTGAGCAACGGGCGAGCGGGGCGAGCCCTGCCGCTGCTTTCCCCGCCGTGACGTTCCCGCCCCGCTCTCTCCCCAGCCCGCAGCCTGCCGCAGCCATCAGGCCCATCGATCGTAAGTCCGTCCATCGGATCTGCTCGGGACAGGTGGTGCTCAACCTCGGCACTGCCGTTAAGGAGCTGGTGGAAAACAGCTTGGACGCTGGAGCTACCAACATCGGTAACTGCTTTTCCTCGCAGTGCTATACACCTCCAGAGTACTTCTTTTTTCTTCAAAACAGTGTGCATCATAACAAATCTATGGAAGCACGTTTGCAGTGATTTTACACCTCAGATAAATAAAACATTTTGATCCCCAGGCTCCAGCTGGGCTGCTAGAAGCATGGGATTTTGTCTGTGTTATTTGTAGCTCTTTCGGCCACTAAATAAAGTATGCACCCATACAGCAGAGCTGATGAGGCGCTGGCATCAAGCTAACAGGCAGGTGAGGTGGGCTTGCAGTTTCCAGAGCTGCCAGGAGTATAACTATTATAATTGGGAAAACTTCTTTTCAGGCAAAAGTGCCATGAAGATGAACTTCTTGCACGTCTGGGCTGGTTTGCATTAGATTGCCCTGACTTCTCACAGCTGTGAGGATTTTTTTGTTGTTAAAACTTCATATGGAAAACCATTATTTGGTAAAGTTACTTCAAGTACAAAATTAGTACTGAATACTGTATATGAACATAAAGAATTAAAAGACTGTTAATCAATTTTCTAGATATAAAACTTAAAGATCATGGAGCAGAACTGATAGAGGTTTCAGATAATGGCGGTGGAGTGGAAGAGGAAAACTTTGAAGGCTTGAGTAAGTTGAACCTTTTTCATAATTTATATTTGGACATTTTGAAGGCATATTTTCAGCGAGAAAGCTACTTTAAAAAAAGCCAACCAACCAAACCAACAAATTTCCTGTGTTTCCTATTAATTTTTAATGAATGCTTGGCTTTTACGTAATGCCTGCGTGACCTGCAAGACTTGGGCAAAACTAGTTGAGACTTGTGTAGTGCTATTGTGGTTATAGTTCTTGTAGCGCAGAAGTAATCTTTGATTTGATTGCTTGCTTAAGCGGAACAAAGAATAGAAATAATCATAGATGAGAAAGTCCTGTAAGTGTTCATTTAGATTCGTTCATGTTGAGTCATCAGCTATTGTTGAAGGAGTCAAGCTTTGTGAAAGTGACTGCTTTTGAGAGGTGAATTACAAACTTGAATATTTGCTGGAAGTGAACTGACATGGCTCACGCCAGTCCCTACACACCATGCACAGCACTGCAGTGGCTTTATTGCAGGGCAGAATCGGTGCTCGGTACATCAGTAACAGAGGCAGGTGCTGTGTATAACACAGTCTTATAACACATATACCGATAATGCTTGGTGAATTTGGAGTGTAAATATGGAATCACGGGTGTACCTGAGGATTTTAAAGAGAACTTGCAGAGAGGAAAAGGAGAAATTAAACATTAAGTATTTAATTTTGTTGTCTCTAGTAATTATGTAAAATACAATGAATAATACAGGAGGTTTTTTGCTTCCTAATATGCATGCAAAATCTAGACTAGTGTCACTTTGAAGTGAAATCTGTATTTTAAATGTCTTTTTCCAGCTCTGAAACATTATACATCAAAGCTACAAGACTTTTCTGATCTAATACGTGTTGAAACATTTGGGTTTCGAGGTGAAGCTCTGAGTTCACTGTGTGCACTAAGGTATTGATGTTAAACTTACTATTAGTAGAAAGTTTTTACATGCACAACAATAACCGAAGCCAGCTTTTTGGTTTATTGTTATTGATAAAATGAGGGTTTGGAGACTTCCAGTTCCTTACTGTTAGATCAGTTTGGAGAAGTAGGTCGCATTACACTCCAAGTCCTTTCCAACCAAAATTATTCTATGATTCTAAGCATCTGAAACTAGTGTATGATTCTAAGCACCTGATTGGTCCTTTTATGTACAAAATTTAGCATTACTTAAGTACTCAAATCTTACAATGTGGAACTGTGTATGTGCATAAGGGTTTGATCCTCTGATGTAAAGCACAGTAATACTTAAGTGCTGTTTGCTAGGCTGTAACTCATTAAAACTGTGTTTAAACTCCTCCCAGACCAACCACACATCCGAAATAGCACAGCTTTGGTACAGGGTTCTGTGCATGAGGCATATTCTGCATGAGGGATTAGTACGGGGAATGTAGTGTCCCACAAAACCAGACTTTAATGTTGCATTTTATAGGAGAAGCATAACAATGTTTGTGCTGCAGCTAGGGAAATGTGACACTACTCTTTGGGTATGGTTTTAGTTCTTTGTGGTGAAGAGTTAGTTTTAATTAAATGACTAGTATTGGTGTAGTTTCTGTGCCTGATTAGGTTGTGAGGAACGGGTAAGAAAGTAGAGTGCTCAGTGAGTAATTCTGTTGCCTCTCTCCTCCCATTAGTGATGTTACCATTTTTACCTGCCATAAGTCTGCAAAGGTTGGGACTCGTTTGGTGTTTGATCACAATGGTAAAATTACTCAGAAAACTCCTTTTCCACGACAACAAGGAACAACTGTTAGCATACAGCAGTTATTTTATACTTTGCCAGTGCGGCATAAGGAATTTCAAAGAAACATTAAAAAGGTAGGTTAGATCAGAAGTTATTAATTCAAATGAGCGTTCATAACTCAGAATTTATTCACTGCTGAATGATCTTTAGTTCCCTGTAGAAGACATTGATTATGTCAGACTGTTTCGTGCCTGCCTTATATCTTCATCAAATAAGAAAACAGTCTTCCTGCATTCTTTCCTCATCTGTTCTGCAGTGATTGGTTTTAGAGGGACATTCTCAAATTTTGAGAAGAACCAATATCATAGTCACTTTTGTGTGTTTTAAAATCAGGGACTGCTGTGTTAGGGCTAAATATCAATCTTGTAAACATGCTGTTTGTTTGTAAAGCACTATTTTTCTTTTTTTTTTTTCACTTAGTTTGTAAAGATTTTAAAAAATATTAAACTCACTCCCTGATCCCCTTTTTGTGTTACCTACAAATATTGAATGTTTTGTTCATACATTTTTGCTTTAAAAAGAGACATTTCTTATAAATGTGAACTTTCTTTTTTCCTTTAATAGGAATATGCAAAAATGGTCCAGCTGTTGCAGGCATACTGTATTGTTTCAAAAGGAGTGCGGATTAACTGCACTAACCAAGTTGGCCAGGGGAAAAAAAGCTTGGTGGTATCCACTACTGGAAGTGCTAGTTTAAAGGAGAACATTGGAGCAGTGTTTGGACAAAAACAGGTATTGCTTTTATTATTGAAAAGAGAGATACTAGAGCTGTATAGAGAGATTTATAATATCTAATAACTAGAGGGGATGTAAGAAGCCCTTAAAAACTGCAAGGGGATGGAGCATGTGTTGAGGTGTAGCACACCCTGCAGGCTGGGAAAGGAGGAGTGGTGCAGCTTCCCCGGGTTGCCTTAATGTTTCTAGGTCTGATGGAAGAGATGCTCTGATGGAAGAGAAAGGATTTAGGAGACAGGGTCACTGCGTGATATCTCTGAGGCCAGTTGTATGAGCTGCTGTGCCAGCCAGCCTCTGAAGGGTTGTGCTTTTGAAAAACAGCGTGAGTACCAAGGTCTGCCTGTCAAGAGAACAAGCAGTTTAAAAAATCCTAAACATGGTGTGATGCGAAAGTCTTAATTGGGGAGCAGAAAACTGAGGTGTTTCTAGCTTTTGCACCCTCTTACTGTGAAACTAAGTTTCATTCTGATCTGGTTAATCTCTAAATGGGATTGCATTCAGCCCCTGTAGAGGGGTTGGACTGGAATGGTTTCTAAATCATAGCTATAAAAATAATTCATTATGGCATTGCTTCTGTTTCTCAGTAGGCAGAGCTACTGTCTTCTGGTAGGTTTGGGTATTTTCAGTATTTGACTTGGTCAGCCAACTGGAAAAAGCCCAGCATTTTATCAAATAGATTTTAAGGCTAACAAATAGCAATAAAATAGAAGGAAAACATCTATACATGTTCAATGTTTCACTCTTCTTTTCTTTTTTTTTTTCAGTTGCAGAGCCTTATCCCTTTTGTTCAGCTGCCTCCTAACGAAGCTGTTTGTGAAGAATATGGACTCAATGCTAGTGACATGCCCCAAAATCTTTATAGGTAATTAGAAGAGTACAAACCACTGTTGCCAGTGGCATTTTGCCATAACCCAAAAATTAACCCAAAAGTAGTGTTTCTTTTAGCCCCTTATAAAATACTCTTCCATTAAATATGCTCAGTCAGAAAAACTTATTTTCCTTTGCTCCTCCATTGTACCTTACTGTTACTGTATTCTTATCCAACAGCGTTACGGGCTTCATTTCTCGTTGTGACCATGGTGTTGGAAGGAGTGCAACAGACAGACAGTTTTTCTTCATCAACCAACGGCCGTGTGATCCAGCAAAGGTGAGATTTTCGTATCTCTAACACCAGCAGTGCTAACTTGTTTGATGCTCTCCCAAAACCACTGGATTAGTAGCTGATATATGTTTGTGGCTTGATGCTGCAAGTTCCTGTCTCAGGTTTTTGTCTTCATTGTGTCTATTGTATGAACAAAAGCTAATCATACAAGATATGATTTAGTACATTAATTGTTTTGAAGGGGATTAAATAACATACTGGTGGGAAATAGAAGAGAATAGTATTGACATTTATTGTTTCTTCGCCTTCTCTGCAGGTTGTCAAGCTGGTGAATGAAGTTTATCACTCATACAATAAACACCAGTATCCATTTGTTGTCCTTAACATTTGTGTAGATTCTGGTAAGTTACAAGTAATTTTCAGTAACTTCAATAAAGTCTATAAACCTCATTGAAGAGTAAGTTGTATTTATTTAGAGAATGTTGTTAACTTTTATCTGTATGACTTCGTGCACTGTGGAGATTTTTGGATCTATGGTTGGTGAGGCAGAGGCTGGCTGTAGCTGTGGTTCCACTTTTTTTCCCTTCTTCAAAAGCAACTTCTTATCTCATGTAATGAGGAAAAGGCAACCTTATGCTTAGCTTAAATACAAGAAAACTTGTATCATGTTATTGCACAGAATTAGCTTCTGTTCTGTTTGCTGGAATGTTGAGAAGGTTAAAAGTGTGATTTGCAGCCACACTGTGAATATTAACTGTGGCTCTGGTTTTAATCCTGTGGAATAAACATGAAGGGTGAAAGGACAGAAAACTGATCCAAGGGTGGAATTTTTCTTACTGTTTTGCATTTATAATGTGGTGGTTTTTCTTTCTTTAGAGTGTGTTGACATCAATGTAACTCCAGACAAAAGGCAAATTTTACTTCAGGAGGAAAAGCTTTTATTAGCAATTTTAAAAACTTCTCTGATGGAAATGTTTGGTAGTGATGTTAACAAACTGAATGTCAATCAGAAACTTCTGGACATGGCAGGTAGGATACAAAATGTGACAGTTCTGTGTATGATATATGATAGAGAATTGAAAATGGAAAAATGTGTCTTCAAAAACCCACAGAAGAAATGGAAAAAAAAGTCTGGCTGTTAATTGGTATACCATTCAGGGCAGATTTTTCATGTATTGCTTACATTGAAAAATTGTTATTGGCATAAAATAATAAAGAAGGACCCCAAATTATGAAGTGATTGTTTTCAAAATTACACGTCAGCACAACATGATTTACAGTCAACTTTATGGGGAAAAAATTAACACAAAATTAATTGATAATGCTTGAAAAGTGTTTCTCCCAAGATAGTGGAAGAGATCCTGTATGTAAAGGTCCATGAGAGAGAATGGTCAAGGTCTCATATATAAAATCTGAAATTTGAGTTCATTTGATTTTGAACTTTTATTCTTTTATGATAAGTACAGAAACTACTGATTGTCTTGTGACTGTATAGTCTTTCAAAATTCCATTTCTGTCTTAACACCACCTCATGCTCCTCATTTCTTTCAACAGAACCTTTTCTAGTTTCCTTTTTTACTGACATAGACTCAATTATAGCCTGTTTCTTACTGTTATTTTAAATTAATCTTCAGTAAAATACATGTCACACTGACAATTTGTGAGGCTGAAGTCCTCTATTGATCTACAAATCACATATACTATGAGTATCTGTTGTGCCAGCTAGCACCTTGCCAACAGACTTCTATAGTGACCATCCAAGTGTAAGAGCAATTCACTCTGCATTGTCACTCAGTCATTAAACCCTTCTGATAATATAAATAAATGTGCTGATGGGACTGATTGCTGTTCCAGTTTAAAAAGAGATTACAAATTAATTCACACAAGTACCATTACGTTTCTTAAAGATGTCACTGCTTGTCTGTTGGATATTAATGCATTTCAACCCCATCTGTCACTGTGTGAAGCTTTAGGCCTCCTTTGAGGAGTTTACTTTTTTTCTACCTCTCTTTTCATTCCCATTACTAAAGCACATAATTTAATTCATATTTCCATTTAACTTCGAATCTTGAAATATTTCTTATTCTGGTTTTATTAGGCAACTTGAAGAAGACGCCTCCTGAAGAGACAGAAGAGCCTCAGGTAGAAATGCTGCATGACTCAGAGACTGAAAATCCAAGTGGTGAAGGAAAAAGAACAATGACTCTTGCCAGATTAAGGGAGTCATTCTCCCTCCATCAAACAACAGAGAGCAATTTTCCAAGCCCTAAAAGGGTGAACCAGCAGTACAGTTCCCCTAGGCAAATGTCACTTAATAGTCCTCTATGTACTGTAAGGACTCAAAAGGCTGCCTTGACTAAGGATTCCCAGAGATGTCATAAGATGGACTCAAAGAGATCAATTCCAAGCAGACATTTGAGAAAATTAGAAGAAAATGCAGATTCTGGATTCTGCAGTACTTCTGAGTCAGACGCCGGATGTAGTACACCAGAAGCTGGGAGCTGCTTCAGTAGTGAACATGTAATTAGTCCTCCTGAAGAAGAACTTCACAATGAATGTCTTGAAACCGCTGGATATAGTGAGAAATCATTGGAATGTGATGTTCAGGTCTTGGGCCCTGAACAGAAGTTAAATCAAGTAAATGACTGGACTAATCAAAATAAGTTGTCTCAAGAAGCCAATTGCACTTCCTCAAGAGTAAAATGTTTTAAAAGCAGAAGCTCTAGAAGTGACACAGATGAGTTCAAGGCAGGTGAATGTCCCGAAGTGAAGAATGCCAGGAACAACACGCCCAGTGTTGATGTACTTGTGGAAGTTAAAAAGAAAACTGTGCCACTTGAATTCTCTATGAAGGTTTTAGCAGAAAAGGTAAAAAAGGTAATACAGCAACAACAGAAAAGAACAGAAACACAAAATTACAGAAGATTTAAAGCAAAAATCAGTCCTGGAGAAAATAAAGTAGCAGAAGATGAATTAAGAAAAGAGATCAGGTATTTTTACCTTCTTAACATATTTTGTTCATCAATTAATAAAAATAGATAAGGAAAAATAGACCTGTCTTGGGGGTGTGGGCAGGAGACTTATATCTACCAGTTAGTTTTGGATATATCTTTTATTTAACTTACGCCATTAAAATGTCCATTCGACAAGTTATTTTACCTGACAGAGCACCTGTTTGAACTAAGTGCAAACAGAATGTGGAAAAAGACACTAAACAGAAGGTCACAAACATCATAGATTTGGCACTGTGCTGCTGCCTTCAGTGTTAGTCACTTGGGCTGTCGCCGTACTGCCCGTTTCTATGGCATTGTCACCAGGGATGTCAGTATCACCTGGATAATCTAATGGCATTATCACCTGGATATAACACAGGAGAATCCTGAACGAGTCCTGTCTTAATGATGGACTGTGTTCTGCCAGAAATGGCCTCAGCAGTCACTGGCGGGTTCCAGATAACTCGGCTTTTTCACATTGATTTCCTGTTTAATGAGATTTTTTTTTATGATTTTGTTTTTAAATGTATAGTATGTTCTGCAGGGGAGACAAAGATGTGAAGTTTTACAGTCTAACATAATAACTGATGACGTGTAATGTATGATCTGTTTGTATTTTCTATATACAGTAAAGAAATGTTTGCAAAAATGGAAATCATTGGCCAGTTCAATTTAGGGTTTATAATAGCAAAGTTGAATTCTGATCTCTTCATAATTGACCAACATGCTACTGATGAGAAATACAACTTTGAGATGTTACAACAACACACTATTCTTCAAGGTCAGAAGCTGATAGCGTAAGTATTTTCAGTGTCTTAACAATAATCATTTTGCAGTTTAATTCAATGTTTCGGAAGGATATGTATGATTCTATTTATGTAGCATTTCACACTTTGAAAACACTTAAGACAGAAGTAGTTTTTGTATTCTGTGGAAGTGATAGGCTCAGTAGTGAGATATTTTTTTTAACACAGAGAAGTGAAATATCTTACTAGAGCTCTGTGTGAGTATCTCTGGATTGCTTCGGATTGATTCTGCTCTACGTACCTGTGCAATACCGTGTTCCTCTCTCTCTTTCAGGCCTCAAAATCTCAATTTAACAGCAGTAAATGAAACTGTATTGATTGAAAACCTGGAAATATTCAGAAAAAATGGGTTTGATTTTGTCATAAATGAAAATGGTGAGTTTGGGCCAGAATTGCTGGAAGTAAAAGAAGTTCAATGGTTTCATTTCATTATGCAAAAATCCTTTTGGTAGTTATCACAAACTTTGACATAATATGCGTTATGCTATGTGGGTTGTTTGTTTTTTTAAGACTTATGATTCTGTGGTCTTCTTGCAGTCTTTAATAGAACATTGTAAAATATTCATCTCACCAGCTTTTTGCAGAAGTTTCCAAAGACTTTGGAGTCACTGACTCGGTGACTGGATGTGTATTTTCTGGCTGTGTTACATTAAAATCCTGGTATTTCACTAGTACACTTGCTGGTTCCAGCAGGGCTAGATGCAGGCAAACGATACACCTAGTAACTTTAAATGAATAGATGCCACTGGTAAATGATGTTCTTTGGTTTTCCTTATGGCTTTAGCATTCACTTGCTCTGTACTTTGCAGCAAATCGTCTAACCTGCAAGCTCCTTGTTTTGTTTTCCTTGTACAGCGAGGATCATGAAAGTGCTTTGCTGTTTGGGAAGTCACTACAGATTTTTTCCATATTCTTCATTCCAAAATCTCCATTTTTTTTTTTGTCTAAAATGCTTTTAATTATCAATCTCTTACCAACAAAAAATTCTAATTATTTTGTAGTCACATAACCTCAAAATAGCTTTGTAAACCATTTGTTCTTTGAAATGGAAGGGTTTGTCAGAAGGTAGATCTTTCTGCTTTAAAGTTGCAAGCCATTTTTTTAATTGCCATAGTTGCCACCATGGTTAGTCAATAACATCCATCAAAAGACTAAATTTAAACCCTAGCATGTACACAGATCACATCATATTAATGTATCAAAATAGTTTCTCAAATTTTCTCTCAAGTGCTCTGTTTCATTATTAATTCTTGCAAATCTTCCAGCTCCTGTAACGCAAAGAGTTAAATTAGTATCGTTGCCAACAAGCAAAAACTGGACGTTTGGTCCCCAAGACATAGATGAGCTGATCTTCATGCTGAGCGACTGCCCTGGAGTCATGTGCAGGCCCTCCAGGGTCAGGCAGATGTTTGCTTCCCGAGCCTGCAGGAAGTCTGTGAGTACCATGCCTGCTGGTTGCTGTCTGATAAATACCACCTTTTCTGGGGTGTTACAGGTGCCTGTACCTGTATATATAGTGCAGGGGAAGCTTATTTACCACTGAGTGTCAACAGCTAATATTCTTTATTTTATTCCTTGTGGTTTTGCCTAGTGCGACTTGGGTGAAAAAATTCTGGTAGTTTCTGTTTCAAAAGAGTGCACTTACGAACGTACTTAGCTGCATTTTGATCATCATCTAGGTCTTTCTGCTCCTAACGCCTGGCACAGTATTTATTTACTGTAGCAGCTGAAGTGCTCTCTTACCTGTGCCAGTTGACAATATGGAGAAATAAAATAATAATTGTGGTTTTTTGCCTTTACTTGCAGGTGATGATTGGCACTGCACTGAATGTGCAGGAAATGAGAAAACTGATCACCCACATGGGCGAGATTGAGCACCCCTGGAACTGCCCCCACGGGAGGCCCACCATGAGGCACATAGTCAGCTTAGACCTCATTTCACCAGAATAAGTCAGTTTCTGTTATTAATGTTTTCGATTTTAATTCTTGGCAGTATTTTGAGCTTTTATCATGACACTCGAGTAAAAAATATTTTAGCCAACCTTAAAATGTGAAGACGGTAACAAACAGCAAGCTTTCATTGTTGTTCCTATCAAGTCAACAATATCAACATACTAGAATTAATGTGTAAATAACATTTCTTTTATTGCAATGTGCTGTATTACTTATTTTTGCAATCTTTTAAAAAATAAATATAAATGTTCATATGTAAAGGTGAAGACTAGGTGAACTTCATTTTTGTAACAACTACACTGATTCTTAAAATTAAGTGGAATGTGAATTTAAGTTTTTAGTAGTGCCATAGAACATTCACTTTCTATGTTTATACATCCTGTGTATGATAATTTTAAAGAAAATGCAAATTATATACAAGTGAAAATACTTTGGTTTGCTTTTACTAAAGGTGGGCTTCATTAGATAATTACTTCAAGCATTAATATTACATTTCATGATTAACCTGCTGACATCAGTATTTAATGCTTGAATAGAATAATTCATCTGACATATTTACTTCTAATTAATGTTGTTCCCATCCATATTCCAAACATTTTTTTTTCAAGAATCTCTAAGAATGAATGGAAAAAAGCTGTCCCACCAGGCACTGCCCCTCAGGTGAGTCTAAGTTCTGTCTCCGTAGAATCAAAATAGGTAGAAAATCGTCCTTTTTCAGTCAAAGACCCATTCAAACAAATATCTAGCCTCTCCCATGACCGTCGGACCGAGGCTTGAGCCAAGAGATCCGTGTTGGTTGTTGCCCCACCTTGCCTTTACACTGAGGGGGCGCAGCCGGGCCCCGGCCCTCCCGCGGGCGTGGGAGGCCCCTGCGCTGGGCCAGGGCCTGGGCTTGGACCCGGGCCCGTGAGGGGGGCTTGGGCCTGCCCTGCCTGAGGGGGCGAGCGGGGCCGGTGCCGTCCATAAACGGTCCCTGTGGGTCGCGCGACCCCCGGTAAACGGCGCGTCCCGCCGGCCACTCTTATGAAGGCGGACCGAAGGCGGCCGCCGCGCCGCACCCGTGCCAGGCGGAGGTAATGCCGCCCGGAAGCAGGCAGGGGCGGGCTCTCCTCAGGGCGGGCCCGGCGCGGTGCCCCCGCTGGGCGGCGGCAGGTCGCTCCCCCGGGGCGGGGCCGTCCCGTTGGTGTGGTGACGGCCGCCATAGGGCAGCCGGATGCCGTCGCGCGCCCGGGCCCTGCCCGCGGGTGTGATGCTGTGGTTGCCCAGCGGAGCCGGGCGCTGAGCGGTGGTGAGAACATGGCGGGGGGGCGCGGGCGGCCCTGCCCNNNCCGAGGCTGCCCTTGCCAGCCCTGCGGCGGGCGGGTCCGGGTCTTGTTATACGAGGCGGCGATCAGCCGTGAAATGAGTGGGAGTTGGGGTTACAGCGGTTCAAGCAGCCTGGTAGCTTTCAAGTAGCTCTTACCTGGCAAAATAAGTTTATAAGCTATGGTGGTTATTCTATGTTGTGGTTCAATCTGCAGCTCATAACTTTAAAAGCAGGTTAAATCAATAATACTAGTGCAGCTGTAACTTTCAAGAAACTCACCAAACTCATGTTTCTGAGAAATGGTTTTCAACTTTTTCGCACAATTAAGTCTAGATGCCTAAAACCATCCTAGTGAGGATAGAGACCCCCGCATGGCAAAAGCAAGTCCGTGGACAACACTTGTGTGGTGATGGTTGGGATGGGCTTTGTGGAGGTCCTTCCCAGGCACCGCTGCCCATTAGCCCGGCACAAGCCGAGACCACGGCCTTGGGGAGCCGTCACTGCAGAGAGAACCCAAAGTACGTGCATGTGTAATCAGGAAGAAAAAAGTGGTAATTTTTCATGTAGTTAGGTGCTCTGTTGTTTTGTTTTTTGTTTTTTTTTTTTATCAAATGGATTATAGGAGAAACAATCTTTACGTAAGCCAGTAAATGTTCAGAGGAAAAATACACATTGAGACAATTCAGTAGCCATGGCAAAGGACAAGAAGAAAGAAGGCAAGAAGTCAGAAAGATCTGCGCATTCTCCTATTCCCACACAAAATACTACAGCTGGGAGTAGTTCAACAAAGCTGACAGATTTGCAGACCTTAGTGAATGAAGGGGAAGAAATGCAGGCAAACCCAGTGATACCGCATAAAGAATCAGAGGAGGTAGAAGAACCTCCAGTCCCAGATGTTCCTCAATACAAGGAACCTGTTCTTACTGAAGTTATTGTAAAAAGGTATGCTTATTACAAATGCATCCGTGAGGTCAGGGATTCTCATTTAAGTATCTCTGGTGTACCCAGTGTCATGGATTTGACTTTTGATTGGAGGCAATGAATCGGGTTATTCGGACCTAGTGGTCATGACACCTTATGCGAGTGATGCCCATGGAATTCAGTTGCCTTCCTCTGTCCTTGCGTGTTGCTGGTGCCCTCTGCTTGCCAAAAGCCTCATTCATTTTGCTTGTTCATCTACAGTGAGGTTTTGTCTAAGTATACAGACAGTGGAGAAAATGTAGCTTTGTCATTTAACGTTCAGTTGCTGCTGCCTTTTAATGTTTACGGCTGTTCATATCCCTTCAGAATATCCAAAACTGAAGATACAAGCAAATAGCAGCGTTAACTAAATCCTTTGGTAGTTCAAGGGGACTATATGTCATGTTTCACATACTGGCCAGGTTGCCTGGTTGTAAGCTAGCAAATGCTACCAGTGTGCTTTGTTTTCTTAATTGGAAGAAATATGGGTCTGAGGCAACACAACAGTTATGTGAAATATTAAAAGGAAGGTGCAAAAAAATGGAAATTTTGTTGTAGCTAATTTTTCTACACAAGATGCAACATCTGGCCTGTGTGTAGACTGTGGTAAATCAAAGGTGATTTATTACATGTCTGTTGTGATTTCGGTCTACTTGGCAATGACTTGAAATCTTCATTTTAGCTTGTTTTCCTTGTAGCTATGAAGGTGAAAAAGTCAATGGATTGTACGAGGGTGAAGCATTTGCATATTTTGAGGGTGGAAATACATATAAGGTGAGTGTATAAATTAAAAAAAAAAGTAGTAGTGGATCAAGTTCTTTTTCTGGGGCTGACAGGCTATTTCTTTTCATGTGCATGGAGGTTGAGCAATTAGAATGTGTAAGCATTGAAAACTCTAATGGTTTCTGGCCTTAAAACTTCATTTGAAACTAGTAGTTAGAAGGGAATTCCTATGTCATTAGTTTCAAATCTTACAGTCACTGTAGGCTTCAGTTGTGGTAAGAATAGATTTGCAAATGATGCTCTTTTCATTTTAAAGGGTATGTTTTCTGAAGGGCTCATGCATGGACACGGAACTTACACATGGGCTGATGGAGTGAAGTATGAGGTAAAGTGTAATTTAGTTTATAACTGAACACAATTACAGACAAATGTGCAAATTCAAGGAAAGTGGATAAGTTGTAGTAATTGGTAAAATATGGGTGGCAACTGCAAAGCTATGGGCAGTGATTTCAATCACAAGCCTGACTTCTCCCAGATAGTTGGGGAACAACGAGTCTTAGTTTTTTTAAATGTTGTAATTTAATCTTTTAGGGAACATTTGTTAAGAATGTGCAGATGTTTAATGGCTGTTACACATGGAACGATGGCAGTGTTTATGAAGGATCAGTCAAGAATGGAGTTAGGCATGGATTTGGATTTTTCAGGAGTGGTAGTCGTCCTGTTTCTTACATTGGCTATTGGTGTGAAGGCAAAAGGCATGGAAAGGTGAGTGAGAACACCAAACAGGAGCATGGTCCTGAGTGACCACCTTCTAGAATGGCAAGGACTCTTTTGTGCCGTTGCATGGTCTTGTGCTGTGTAGAGCTTGTTTTTCCTAAGGATCTTCTCTGAAGTTGTGAATGCTAATTAAAACAATTGTGATGGGATTTTGTTTGTAGTGGAAGAGATGAAGGGTATCCTAAAAGGAGTAATTGGAGTATTATGTGATTTGTCCTTTACGCTGCTCCAAGTAGATGGTGACAAAGTCAAAACTGATGGCTGCATCAGTAGCCACCTAACAATGACAGAATAATTAGCTTCCCAGAAATGGCAAAGTGATCCCGCCTCCCACGTGTGTTAAGCAGACCAAGTAAGATAATTGCAATTAAGACTGCTTTATCTAGTGTAAGTAACATCTAGTTCCAACTTTTTAAAGGCAGGTAGTGCTTTTATCTGTCTGTATTCTGTGCATCCAGATTGAGACGCTTCTGGGCCTGACATTTTGAAGTCTGATGCTCAGCATGTGAGGAAAATCCATCCTAATAACATGGGGGTTTGTTCTGTGTCGCTGATGAGACACTAAAATCAGTCAGGCTGCTGTGCGTGGTCATCAGTGTGTTCTGAGAGGAAGCTATCAGATAAAGAACAATTAACACTGTAGACCTGCTGTTGGAAGTTGAATTCTGAATGAGTCAGAAAACTGGTCTACCTTGGGGTGACTGCTGTGATTCAGAGAGCTGACTTTGGCAACTTGAAGTATTTCAAGTGGTCTGAGAAACATAGTAAACTTTGACTTAGTGCAAAATGATTTTTTTTTGAATACTTGGGTTTTTTTAACATCTTAAGTAATATTCATCTAAAGAGTTTGCTTTTTTAATCTCATTTTATCACTTCAGCTGCTTTCAGTACAGTGTCTCAAAGTGACTGTATGTAAAACTGTGATTACATGTGTCTTACAATTTGTGTGTGATCTTTTATTACTGCAGATGAATAGGTATTTAAATTAACTATACTGTTTGTTTCAGGGTACCATTTATTATGATCAGCAACGTACCTCTTGGTATTCAGGTGACTGGGTAAATAACATCAAAGAAGGATGGGGAATGAGATGGTAAACGTGATAACACTTGTTCTTATCTTCATATTTTTTTATTTTACATGTATTGTTCAGTTTCTCCCACTGTTTAAAATGCATACAAATTCTGCCATTTCATAGTAGTGTGTACGTTCTACAGGGGAGTAAATAGTTGTACAAAGTGCTTTATACTAATAAAACAGACCTTCTCTATAGCTTACATTTTTATGTGGTATATTTCTGCTGATCATTCCCACAAAAGAATGTCTAAAGGCAAAATCCAAAATCAGCCTTGGTGAACCACGATTCAACATTTAAAAACAAATAAACTCGGTTGATTTGAACAGATGGAGCTGCTTTCATGAATAAGTGAATTATTTGTGGAATTATATATAAAAGAATATTTTGATTAGCTATGGTGATGACTGAAAAAAAAGAACTGGTTAATGTTTTTGCAGTGATTTCTAAGTTAAAAATAGGTTAACAGTGGGTACAATCAAACCTCTCTATCCATGTTACATTGAGCCATCTTTCAAATTAATGGTTATATTTAGCATTAATAAATGTTAAATTTATTAATAGTGACGTTTTGCCTAAACCTTGCTTTCATAAGATCCACTTAGAATTTACTGTGAATGAGTCATTAACTGCTACTGTTTTCTTGCAGCTATAAGTCTGGAAATATCTATGAAGGTCAGTGGGAGAAAAATGTACGTCATGGAAAAGGAAGAATGCGGTGGTTGACAGCTAATCAGGAGTACATGGGACAGTGGATGTACGGCGTGCAGGTATTAATGTCTGCCCCATAACCTCTGTAGTTCAGCAGCTGTCTGTCACTGCAGTAAAACCAGGTGGGGAGTTTTGTGCAGGATCAAGAGAGCTTTGTATGATTTTTGCCAGTTGGGGTAGTGAAAATAATGCTGTTTATTGTAAGTTGATTCTCATGTTAGCAATATTCAAACTCTTAAAAGGCTTTTGACTTAGTCTTACTAAATGATAATTTAATTCTCTAATGTAAAATAGAAACCTTTTTTATAAAAATAAAAGTTTGAAAAGTTAAATGTTTGTGACTACTTAACTTGAGATATGATTTCAGCAGTGAGTATATCTGTGTCACCTGTAAAATACTGTTCCCTCTTGTAAAAGTTTTATGGTGGAAGGAGATGACTTCCATCATTTTATTTTCCTTCCATTTGTTATTCTGTTGGAAAAGAATGTGAGCTACTTGCTGTGTCTTTTCACTCTGCATAACATTGTCAAGGAGTCCAGCTTGTGAGCAGTGTGGCTGTGCCCGGCACGGTGTCCCTTTCCCAGCCGCTCAGCGTTACAGGCCAGAGGAGTCGGGCAGGCAGGGTGTCTTCAGGAGTCTCTTGGCAGAGCTTGCTCAAGTGTGTGTTGGTTCGTCGTATCCTCTGAGCGCTTCTCCCATGCACCTTTGTAGGGTATAGTTCTGTGGATGGTTTGAAGTACTGCAGCTGCCAGCTGGGTGCTTTTATTTGAGAGATTTGCCAACAGTGACTCTTGGAGATGCCTAGATGTTTCTCCTTTTTAAAAGTCTGTAAATTGTAGCTTTTCTTAAGATGTTTTCTTTTTTTTTAACACAAAATTTTTTTTTCAGCATGGATATGGGACTCACATATGGTTTTTGAAGAGAATGCCTGCATCTCAGTATGCTTTGAGGAATGAATACATAGGTGATTTTGTAAAAGGGGAACGGCACGGACGTGGGAAGTTCATATATGCCAGTGGAGCCGTGTACGATGGTGAATGGGTTTGTAATAAGAAGCACGGCAAGGTGAGTACTGACAAGCAGTAAGACAAACCTGCAGACAGTGCCAGAGGAGAGTGTTCTGCTCTGTATAGTGAATCTCTAGATTTCTGTATGGAGAACTACATACCATTTGCATTGTGGATGGAACCCCAACGTAATGGGCAGAGTCCACTGAAAGCAGTAGGAGTCCTTCCAAGGACCTTGCTGAGCCCCAGATTTGACACTGGGGTTGGAAGTGTCTTGTGTGTATAAAGAAATATGATTTACTGGGGATGTTTTCCATGCAGTAGGTGCATATTGATTTTTGCAGTGGCTGGTCAGTACTTTCACTTTTGCACTATGAGTTGCTAGTTCTCAAGCTATCCTCATACAGAGGTGTTCTCATGTTAACGGGCTGTTCTAAAAAATACCTGTGAGCAGAGTGCCATGTTTGCAAACTAAAGATTGCGAATAAGTCTTTCTATAAGGAGAGGGAATATTTTTTTCCTCAAAATACTTTTCAAAATCAAACAGATACATAGGCAGTTCTTAGTTCCAACAGTGTACTTTAATTAACAGATGACAAAGTACTCTATAAAAGAGGGTAGGAAAAATAATTTCACTTTATTTTGTCTCATATATTGTATTTTAGGTAAGATTCTTAAAAGGAAATTTGATTGAGAGCATTAGTGTTATTTTTTCTGATCTTTGATTTATATTTATATTGAAATCTGTCTGTAGGGCAAGTTTGTTTTCAAGAATGGTCATGTTTATGAAGGAGAGTTCATAGATGATTGTGTAATAGAATATCCTGCTTTTCGAGTGGATGCAATGGATGCAGAGGAGCTGAGTGCCATTTGCACAGGAGGTAATTTTGGCACTGGTAAGCAGCTTAAGAAAACAAATTCTACTCTGTTCACATTTTGTTGTTCCTTTTTACTGTAATGTGAAGCTGTTTGCACTTTCTCAAGAGCCAGACATGTTTCTTCAAAGAACTTTGATGAAGATGGGAGTTACCTTAACAATTAATGACTTTTGCTCCCCTGCTTCTTGTTTCCTATGTGTGACAGTGAGGTGAGTGACACATCCACACTACACCTCATCATGCTTTTGGAACACTGGTGTCTGAAAGCTTCCTAACTTACACAGTATCTGCATTTCCTTTTGGCTAGGGGTTGGATTGGACAGAATTACTCTTCAGTTGTTTTGCTGTTGATTATGAAATCTCTACTCCTTACTATAAAGGAGTCTATTGTTTTCAGTTTGAAGTCAGTAAGAAGAGAAGGAATAATGTATGCTTTATTTTTCCTGTGTATGCGTGTATATTTTTAACTTTGTTTTAGTTTGTTCTAATTTATTTTATCTGCATGGTAGAAAACATCACAGTCATGAACAGCTCAAATAATACTTCTGTTCTGGGATCAAATATTGAGTTGGATATATCTTCACTGCTTGACTTGTTTCCAGTGGAAGAGAGACATGAAGAAGCAAAACAAGTAAGAGTCTACTGTTTGATATTTTCAGTTTTCCCCTGTGGTGTGTTTCATAGTATTTTTATTTCTGGTTTATTTGTACTGAAGTAACTCTTTTCATAAACTATTCGAAAGTCTGAAGGCTGTGAAAACAGAAAAACAAAAAGAACGAATGGGCAGTATTACCCCTTTCTGAGCTCCCACTCGAAGACAACAAAAATATGTTAATATATATGGAAGGGCATTCATCAGCTGCCTTTAGCTACTGTGAGGTTTGTCTGCCGACAGAGACTAACTTAATTTTATCAGTCACCAAAAAATGTGTCTTATAACTGCATTTGAGTAATGTTCTCATGAACATTTAACCAGGGATATGCTCTTCGAAGTTACAAGATCAAAGCATTCTGTGCCCACTTACAGGATCAGTACAGGCTGATCCCTGCTTGCTGTGAGGCGATGCTGAAAACATACCCTGCTTTGTTTAGGTAGAATTTGCTGTGTTGAGGCATGTTACAGAACTGAGAAGAATTTACACGTTCTACAGCAGCTTAGGCTGTGATCATTCTCTTGACAACACCTTCCTCATGACAAAGCTCCAGTTTTGGAGATTTCTGAAGGACTGTCGGTTTCATCAATCCAGCATAACTCTTGCCAAAATGGATCGGATACTGAGCGGTTTGTATTTCTATCGATGGGGGCTGGAATCTAGGAGTTTTAATAGTGAACTGTGGAGATTTGGAGTGGCAAGTTCTACCCCTAGCTCACCTCTGGCAGCTAAGTGCCCTGAGTGAGGACTTCTATGCCTGAGTTCTCAGTGGATGCATTAACACTTCTCTAGGCACTTCAGGTGCTTAAGTGAGAAAATGCAAAATTAAAATCACAACTTGGCTTCCCCTTTCATTCTGTGTGCTGAGTGGATGCATTTCTAGAAAGAGAGAATTTTATGAGATTCAGCTCTAGGTGAGCAGTTCTCCCTTCACCTGCTTGTGTTCAGAGGTGATGCTGAGTCTGGCCTGGCTCTGCCACGAGTGTTGTTACTCTGTGGTGGGTAGAGACGGAGGGGATAGGAAAGGCTGACAAGTCAATATGCTTCTAAGCATTTTAATTTACATGATAACAATAGATATTTTTTTTTCGAAATTCTTAGGTGATAAAACACCACTTGAGGAGATCCATTGTCCACATGAGACTTTACTGTTCAGAACATTTCTATCTTACCTTGTCTGGCTAGCATTTCGTATCTATTATGAAGAGCACAAGTAAGTTTCATCTTTTAGTGACATTTATTTCAGTGTAATCAGTTTGAGACTTCCCAGACAAGGGTATTTTTCTTTCAACTGTAGAGAGAAAGGTCCTTATCTGCAGAAGTGTTTCTTAGAAATGATGTCCAGGAATGTTATTCCTGCTGCCTGTCGTATCCAAGGTAAGTAATGGTATTTCTTCTGTGCTGGGCAGAATTCACCAATTAGTACCGCAGACATCACAGTTTTATTGTAACTGTATTTTTTTCCCAATTAATTTTTAAAGGTATCTTATTTTTGGAAGAACGATATACAGTTTTTGCCATGAGCTATGTGGACAAATGCTGGGAAATTTACAGAGATTTCTGTAGGCCGAGTACCGGACCTCCATTCGAACCCATAATGAATATGAGGCACTTCCTTTGGATGCTGAATGTAATAATCTAAATTATTTCATTTTGTGTGTGTGATTAGATCTGCTTTATTTGTTCAGCTTATATCAGCATTTAAAAATATTCCCTGTGGCTTCTGCATGGTTAAAAAGATAGGAGTGATGTTATTTGTACAAACTGTCCAACAAATGTTGAAGGGACAGTTGTTCAACAGAATTTATTTATGTACTTGGTATGGTTTAACCCAGCCGGCAGTGGGGACCACCGTCCACTGGCGCAGGTCTCCCCCTTCCTCTAGAAGGGCAGGGAGAAGAGGAGGGGAAGGGAAAGGAAAAACCTGGTGGGTAGAGATAAAGACAGTTCAATAGAAACAGTAACAGAAAAGGAAAATACAATAAAAATAATGACACAAGTCACTCTCACCACCTGGTGAATTGATCCTGAGCAGTGATCATGGATTCTGGCCCCCCAGCCAACCTTCGTTTATGTACCGAGCACAAAGTCTGTGGTACAGAATATTCCATTGACTGCTCCAGCGTTCTCTTTATGCTCCTTCTTAGCTTCTATGGGGAGCTGAAAAGGGTCCTTGAAAAATACAAACATCACCTGGCGGTAACCAAAACAATATACATTACTGACTTACCATATTATTCCTTTCCTACCAAACCTGAAACTAGCAACCATTAGAAAGAAAATTAACTCTGTCCCAGCGGAAGCCAGGACAGTTCTTCTGCAGGGTTGAATTCTGATTTCGTGGTTGGTCATTTCAAATAATCAAATCTTTGACAGACGTGTTTTGAGGGACTATAAATATTTTTGCTGGTTTTCCCTCTGCCCCCTCCAATCCTGTAAAATATATATATACGAAAATGCCTTATTGGTAGAAATAAAAGACTGGCAGCTTTTGAAATAACACAGTAAATGATTTTAATAATGTATTAATTTAATATACTGCAAGATGAACATGAGCTTCTATACTAAAATTCAGTAATTCAGGGACAGATCAAGATTGCACTGAAGCCAGGGAACAACTTCCATTGATATGCCTGCGTTGTGGGTCACTGTTCAAATCCAAGCCTTTTATCATGAAAAAAAATTAATAAAGATGCCAGATGGCAAATTTGTAATTTTTTATATTTTTATTATGAGCTTTCACAAATTCTTTATTAACACTGTTTTTGCAGTTCAGGAAGCATTGCCATTGACTTCAGTAGGGCCAGAATTTCACTCTCGCTAATTACTTGTGTGGAAGGGTCATTTGAAACCACTTGAAATTTTGATACAGGCTTTAAAGGGAGTTCGTTTAGGCACTCTGTAAAAAAAAAAGGAGTTCAATTAGTGTGGGCACTCTGTAAGTGCTGGTAACATGTAACATTTACTCTTACCTAGGATTTTAAACTTCTCAGCAAAGAATTAACTGCTTCAAGACTTGTGGAAATACTTGTCAAGGACGGTCCTCTACGTGACAGCAGTAGTGCCAACCTGGAGCAGGAGGTGTGTATGGAAAGAACATATCACAGCTCATTGCTGTAGGAACAATTCAAATTACTTTCTTAAAATGCTGCAAATACTGCCCTATCTGCTAGAACAGAAGGCAAACTAATTAATTTATTCCAAAAAAATAAAGTACAATCTTGAGTATCTGTTTTTGCCTTCCTCCGTTCTGCCTATACCTTCTAGTTTGGCTGATGTACTTGGGTGTTTTGCTTATTCCCTTGTCCTTCGAGTACCCTCTGGGCACACCTGACCGAGCAGCTCATCCTGAAGGGTGATGCTGTGTTTCGGGGAGGCTGCTGCGGGTGATGGCTCTGTCCGTGGGGCAGTTTCCTGACGGGGGGTGTGTGTGAGTCTCAGCGCTCCCAGCTGCCGAGGCGTGCGCTGGAAATGTGAAGATGGGTCAGTAATTAAGATGTGAACCCACTGATCCTGAAAATCTGGCCATCCAAGAAACCTGCTCAGTGATGTGCAAGTGCTGCCCCTTGTGTGAGGTTGAGTAGTGAGGGCAGAAGTCTCTGGTGCTACCTGGCATCTGGCCGGCTGTAGAAGCCTTCACCCTTCAGAAGTTAGCTTGTACTCTGACCCTCTGTTGTGAATGACATAATGGAATTTATTGTTCTAGACAGGATCTGATCAACCGAACACACAGTGTAAGTCTTACTAAGGCATTCATTATATACCCATTTTGAGGGTGTCTGGAAGCATCATATGTGATTAAAGGTAATAGCAATAGCTGTGTGTTATTTATTGGAAAAATTTCTCGTAGCTCCAGATACAGCAAAAACTATGCAGTGTTTTATTTAAATATGACATGTCTAAGGCATAACACAGTATATCACCTGCTGAATTTTTTGAGCTTTGGCTGTTTTTGGTTTTTCTTCAGAAGCAGGGATGTTTGAATAGATAAATGAGGGCAGTGAGGCTTCACAAACAATCCCTTCTGAGTTCTTCGCTTGCTCTGGCCTGTTAATGAAGGGATTTTGCAAAAAAGAATGAATTAATCACTGTGTTTGTTTTGCTCTAGTTGGTGTTTCTTGAATTTGTTGAAGCTCTTCTGGATTGTGCGTTGGTGTACGTTACCCATGATATGATTAAGGAGCAAGTAGATGGTGACTATCAGAAAATAAGCAGCTTTAGAATTGAGAATCTCTCCAAGGGAACCACAAACATGTCTCTGTACCCACAATATTCTCTGTCCCAGGTAAAGTTGATGCAGTGCTGTTAAATATTATTATATGTCCTCTTAGAGGGGGAAGCCAGGACCTGCAAATGTTCTGTGTTTCCTGAACATAGAAACCAATTTTCTCTTTTTGCATAAACAGTCATTTGATGGGGTCCTTCTGCTTTTTCTGTTTGTAGCTACCTTAGATTGTAACATCAGTACAGGCAGTTTGAACACACGAGCACATTTTCCTAGATAACTCTAAATACACAGAAAGTACTTGCAGGTCTTCGGTGCCCAAAGGGGAATTGACAGGTTGGCAGACTGGTGAAAGAGATGCCTCTGTTTTAAGTTGAGTGTCTAAAATGACCCTGTGGAAATAGCAGTTGTGTGTAGCAAGACCTGCAGTTTCCCAGCAGTTCAGCTGTGCTCTCTTTTTGCTGAACCTCAGAATAAAGATTTTGTAGGTTGTAAGATGCTGCCTGTGATGCTGGTGCAATTTAGATACACAGAGCAGTTGAAGGCATGACTTAGAAACGTTATTATTTGGAATTATGCACAAGATGGAAGTATTAATTCAAAGAGCATTCACAAACAGGTAGTTTCACAGTGTCTAAGCCAGTAGTGCCAGGGAACACCACCACTTCCCATTCTCTGGGCAGTTCCCATTCCTTTGCATCACTGCCAGCATTCATGCAGGTGCGCAGTGAAATGGTCCAGTTAAAATAATCAGATTTTCCAAGACTAACAGAAAGTCTTAATTTAAAGATTTATTGAATGTAAAATTTTTCTACTTTTTATTAGTACACTTACAGCAGAAGTATGATTGATACAGACATAACCGATGATGTTTCCGAAGCAGCTGAGCTCTGTACTTGTTTGGGGTTGTCTTCAAGCAAAATTGTCGTCTCACAAGATAAAATAAAGAAATACGAGGTATGTAAAAAGCCCACGCTGAAAGATGGAGGAGAGGGTTTGCAATTCAGATAGTTTTAAGTTTTGAAGGGGACTGGAATTTCATCTAACTCTAAATACAGTGTGTTCCTGGATCCATGTATGAGCCCAGCAGTGGTGCATTTCCATGGCTAACAAAGTCTTTGCTCCCACATGTACCCTCAGTTGTTGTTACTTCGCATATTGGGTGCTATCTTCTGCATTAAGTAAAACAGTAGTGAATAAAGCTGCAGTTCTCTCTTTATTTGCAAGTTGGGGAGTGAGAAGTGGGCAGAGAGAAGCAGTGGGGAAGGAAACTGCAATATAATCCCTAACACATTTTTCAGAATTCTTCCAGCAAACTTTTCACCTTCACCACCTTTACAGTTTTGTACCCAGTGTGTGACTGTAATGAGGTTCTTCACATTCCAAGAACAAAAATGGATTGTCTTACCCCTGTCATCTCAGGGGAAGATAGTAAGGATTATTGGTTTGTACTGCAATCATGGAAATCAGACAGAATTTGGAAACTTCTCAACTTTTAGAATACCAACACTTTTGACCTGAGTTTTTGTGAGACTTTTATTGTCAGTCATCTGAAAAGAGCGGCGTCATGAGGCTGCAGAAGATGCTTGGGATGACAGTCGGTGAGATTTCAGAGCATCCTTCTTGGGTGTACTCTCAATTCTCTCCTTTTCACTCAGTGTAATTCCTGAAGTATGTTTCTATAGTCAGGAATAGAAATTCATTATTGTTTCCTCAGAAGTAGTTAAATCATAGTGTGTAGAGCAACATGTAAGAACAGAGACACGTGTCTGAAGACAGGAACAGGAGCTTTCATTCTCTGCACTTGTCTTTCCCAAGCTCAGGAACAAGGTAACCCCTCTTCCCTGCCTGGTGGCAAAATGAAGTGTTATCACCAATTTGCTAATACTTGAAAGTGTGAAACACTATTGCAATTTAAGTGTTTTAAAATAGGCATAATAGCAGGAGCATTTGGTGGGCAGAACGCTTTGGAGATGGGAGTGTGCGTGACTCCAAGGGACGTGTGATTTCACTTTTTAATTAGTACACAAGTCTGGGTGTTTCATAACTGAATTTAAAACCTCTTGCCAGGCACCGAGATCCTGTGAGGACAGAGGGCATTCTCGTCAAGAATTTCTCCCAGGTGAGTACTGCAGTTACCGGAAGCTTCTGTAGGCAGCAGGGCTAGAGGAGAGTCGCTCCTCCTGCAGCTGCCAAGGGGGATAAACAGCAGCTGGACATCTTGCTGTTACCGAGGGCAGCTGCCATCACTTGGGCAGTTGCCAAAGGTTTAGGTTTAGCTTTCCACACCCGCTGTACACAGCTGGGCAAGTCTGAATCCCTGAACTTCTTGTGCTTCTTAATTAGAAGCTATCACATTTCCCTTAAAAATAACTCAAAGGCTTTTAAATTCTAAATTCTTCCTGTTCCTGAAATTCTTCTCCCACTCATACGGGCACAGAAACAGGAGACTGAACTCTGCACTCTGCCTTCATTATAAATAAACTTCTCATCAGCACAGCAGAATTTCAGCGACAGGGCTAGAAGTAATTCAGGTGACAATTTGTTTGTGCTGAAGATCAGACCTGATATTTAATGCACAGAATTACAGACCGAGTAATTTTAATTTTCTTTCTTTGCAATATCAGATACTGTTCTCTCATTTCACACAATTCATGGAGGTATCAAAGATGTTCCGTCATTGTTCATCTGGGATGCAGAAAAAGAACACACTTTCTCTCCAGCAAAGGAACTGACAGGTAAAGCTGTCCTGCTGTTCTAAGACTAACACAAAAAATGCCTTGTAGCTTTTGAATGGTGAAATTTTAATTGTTTATGCAGATTTCAGCTTGTCACAAGAGGGCAGTAAGTGAACATTAATTCTGGAGGGAGGTTTTTAAACAATACTTTTAAAATATTTTTTTAAATGAAAAAAATTAAATGAGATGTTTATGTACTGACTTAAATAGTTTCCCCAATTTTAAAATGCCACATTTTACTTGTCGGACATCTGTGTGCTGTAATTTGTGTTTACTGTGGAAAGCTCAATCCACAAGCCTGCCCCTTCTTTTTTTTTTTAATGTCTTAGACATACAAGAGATCTAACTGCTATTTCTTGCTTCTGTTATTTAATATAAGAATTATTATTAACGGTGTGGCACCATGAGCTGGGGTGAGATGCCCAATGTTAGGTCAGGCCAGCAGAGAGAAATGGGGAAGAGCATTTTCCTGTGCTGAGGCTGGTGCCACCATCCCCAGGGTGATGAGCGGGTCTCGGCTGGGGGGTTGTGCCTGCGGAGTGCTTTCTGCGGACGGGGATCTCTGTGTAGGCATCAGCTCTTTCACTGAAACCTGATGGCTGAAGAGTTAGGGATCTGAAACAAGGTTGGTTGTTAATGAAGTGGCAGATGGGCCTGGCCCATTGTTGGGCAGTTGCCACAGGGACCTGCAGTGCCCTTCTCTTGGTGGCCACGTTCCTTCTCCTGGGCACAGGAGCCTGTATAGTGAGCTGTCATCAGATCACCACAGCAGACATTTATTGTAGGGCTAAAGTGGGGAGTTGGTGTTCTTTCAATGCTGTTCCTGGGGACAGGTCACTCTGAAGCTCAGGGAAGGGCCGTCCCCATTCACACGATCATCAGAGGTCCTCAGTTGCCACCTCCCAAGCCGTGCAGCCACCAGACGCTGCCGAGTGTCACATCTCAAACACTGCAGTGAAACTGGGGTGCTCTGATAAATAAACATATTTCATTTACATGTTGCAGATGAACCACAAGAAGCCAAAACTGAACGAGATGAGGAATTTAGTCTGTGGATGCATCAGGTGCATATATTTTTCACAGCGAAGTTCTTTCCTGCCTACCAGCATGAAAAAGCACTGAGGGAAAAAATAAAAGACAATCGAATACGGGATGCGGAATTGGCCGAGCTGAGAAGGATCAAGGATGAGGAGCTGGCAAAGTGGGTGTTGTATTGTCTCTTGAAGTGCTGTTCTCTCTTCTACTAACAAAACTACTGAAAATGAGAGGCGTGCGTTAATAAAGTCGCGCAGCGCATTGTAAAGGGGAAATCAGACTCACCCAGGTGTAATAACGGAATGTAACTCGTGACTTTTGTCACTGTCGGGTGTAATGGCTACGGGCTGCCTTCAGGTTAGAGCTCGGTCCCTGGCACGTGAGCCCCGCTCTGTGCAAAGTTAAGACGTTGTTTTACATGCTCTGAGTTGAAGCGGTGATGGGGCAGATCTTGTGCTTCCGTACCCTGGGACAGTTCCTGCTGCCCGTACTGTGACTAGAGCCTCAGTGCTCAGGCACTGTCTATCTGCCCCTTATGCAGTGGAGTGTATCTAAACTTTGTTCACGCAGAGTTATTGCTGAAAGAGAAGCGGAAGAGGCAAAGAGGCAAGAAGCGGCTGCAGCAGAAAAACCACTTGACTCCAGGAGTGGGGATTTTAAGGAGTTGGAGGAGCCCATCGTGCAGGAAGAGGCACCCACTGTAGCACCCCCGGTCATCACCAAGGCGCCTGCTGGCAAAAAGAGAAGGAAGAAATAAATCTTCTGAAGCTTCGTGTGCAGTAAGGTCTAAAATACAAGTGCAGTTAACCATCCAGGTTTGTGCATACGCTTTTGAGGGAACCTGTCTGCTCTCAGGAAGGAGAAGGGACCGTTTGCGTGAGTGTAACCCCTTACACAAAACTGTTGCAGAAGTCAGTATTTGACTTGTACCTAAAAATTCCCTCAGTGCCCATACAAGACGTGGCATCTTGTCATGACATAAGTCCCAGTGAAATGGTTTCTGCTCAAAACATGATTTATTTGACTGAAATACTGCACATAAACACGCATGTAAGAGGTGGACAAAGGCTGTAACTGGGGCTGAGGCAGGAGCTGCGGGAAGGGCTCAGCCCAGGGGGGGTTTTCTGTAGGGGCCCTTTGTAACCACCCAGTTTCACCCTTAGAAAATCAGCAGAAAGTGAGGATGATGCAAATGACCACAGGAAAACAAAAAGATGCCCTTGAAAGTGTAACAATTATTAGTTTTAATTTTGCCGTAAAATATTCATGTAACGATATCAGAATGGAATGGTACAGATGAATTCAGACTGGTTTTTAATTAGTTTGCACATAAACATTTTTAAAATCTAAAAATTTTTATGATCAGAGTTTACAGATTTTAGTAGAAATTTTGATTCTTACAAAGCAAGTATTGCTTTACTATTGTCATTATTCCAGTCAATAATATGACTAATAACTTTTCATGTTGAACAAGTGTCTGACATTGACATATTCAATAAATCAGCCCTTTGCAGATCAATCCAAGAAGAAAATATTATTGAACTGTGTTGCACAAAGCTTCTTCACTTCTTCTGTAAAAAAGCAAAAATAAGATCTGTCAGTATGGTATTTTACAGGAACCCTGGGGATCATCAGTAAGAATATCATTAAATCCAAACAGAAGAAAAACTAGGAGTTTCTAATGTAGAAATACACTTAGTTTTGTTCTGGCTTCAGTACGAGAAAGGTGAGTCACCTCTGACCTTTCCCACTGCCTGGAAGAGGAGTTCTTTTCTGGGTGGCTGAAGTGTAAGCAAGGTGTTGAGTTTGCTGCTTGGAGAAGTATGAATGTGAGCACGTTGCCTCCTATTAAAACAGAGAGCCCTAAAATTGCTGCAAGTGAGACTCCAACTGCCATTTCTCTTAGTCTGGTTAAGAGCAGTGTTAGGAAGGAGTCCAGGAGCAAAGAGCACTGACGGGACAGACGTCCTGTGACTGACCTCCCCTGGGTCACTGACAGACACAGCCCCACTCATGTGGACACACGTTCATCTCTGGCCTGTAACACAGTCCATTCGTTACTCCTAAACTAAACTCACAGCTCTCCTTGTTATTTGAAGGAGGAAGAATGGCTAACTAATAATTAAGAATCTCTGCTGAGTATTGCTGCTGTTCTTGCGCAGCTTGGGGGAGGCAGACTGAAACCTCACCTTGTCTATCATAGCTCAATCCCTCTCTAGATTTCTTGTGAGATGGATTTTATTCTTCTCCAGGGATGTACATTTTAGTAGTAACTGCATTTAAAGGTAATAAAAAAACAATCCTTACCATTAACTTCAATCAGATTTGCATTTTTTTGATTCAAGATGACATACAGTTCTCGCTGGTCAGACTTTTTCCCAACTACCCAGTAATCACTCATTGCCTTCACAATAATTTCCTCGTCTTCATCAACTCTGAAAGAAGTTTTAGAGAGTGAAGACAGTGGCAGCATGTTTATTTTCAGCAGGTTTACCTGTAATCATTAGGACAGCGGGTGTGCTGGATGGCTGTGGCTGTGCACAGGGGCAGCCCCAGGGGAGTAGCCCCGAGTGTGTCCCTCAGCCAAGCTCTCCTTGCTCTGCAGAAAACCCTCACTCGGGCCTGGGGACACTTCACAGAATTCGGGTTTGCCACACAGTGACCCAATAAAGGCAGTTGGAGCTGGTCTGGTGACACCTGGCTTTCTCTGTCTCACAGCTGGACCCAGAGCTAAACTGTCACTATCCCAGTCCTCCCACAACATGAGGGAACAGTCTCTTGTCAGGTATAGCGGAATTAAAGCCGTGTCCTTGGGCAGAGTGGAAGATGATTTCTCTAGTCAGAGTTACAGACATTCGTTCAGTTACAATCATTCAGCATTTTCTTGTTCTTTATTAGTTTTTATAGTGAGAGAGGGTCTTCCCACCTCTGAGCACAACACCCAGTGACAAGGCAGCAGTTGCCTTCTCTGTCAGTGTTGTAGGAACTGAAGGTTTGTGTTCCACCTGTCCCTGAGGGGGTGTGACAGGGCCCTTCTCTGTGCTGTACTCATCCGGTGAGACAGACCCGTGGGGAAAAGCACGAGGCTCCACCTCCCTTCCACATTTGTTATAGCTACTCTGAGCCTCCAAGGAGATCAGGTATTTTCTTGGATAGAGGCCCTGGCCCTTCTTTAAATTATTTTTTAAAATTGTTTTTTTGACTAGTTAAGCGTTACCTGGAGAAGTCACTGTTGATGTCACCGAGAATCTTCATGAGGTCAGGGTGGACAGACGCGAGCGACACACTGGGTGTTTTCCTCATGTGGATGGTGCTTTTCTCTGCCAGGTTCATGTGATTGAAATAGATGAACTTAAACTGAGGCTCCTTCTCAGCCCTGGGGGATTTGAAAGAAAAAGAGTGACTTGTGAGCACTGACACGTTCTATAAAGCACAGAGAAGGGTACGGAGCCAGCACAGAGCTTACACAGACATACCAGAGTGACCTGTCCACTGAAGAGATCAAGTTCGTTAAGACTTGTGGCATGAGCAAACGTCATTTTAACACTTATTTTTTTAAAAAAAGAGGAACCAGTTTTCCCCTCTGCTGCTGGTGAACAGCCCGGGGAGGCGGAAGGCCACGTCCCACTTCCCAGAGGTATTTGTGTTTTTCTAATGAGCAGGTTTGTCTCTGTCCCCAGTTGGTTTCCGCACTGCCCTGTGCCCGTCCAGTCTGGTTTGAAGGGATGCTGGCTCTGTAACTCGATTAATGAGTGACCCCCCACTCGCCTCTTTCTGTGTTACAACCGCGAGAGAGAACTCTCCCCGCATTGGTGTGGGCCAACCAAGAGACTGTTGTCAAACCCCCACCTCCTCTGCAACTGAGCCAGCACAAAACCCCTCACGTAGAGCTGTGGTTTGGGTGAAAGTCACCCCAGACTCAGAGCGGCACAGCTGGTGCCTCTGTCCCTGCATCATTCAGTTGGGGAGATGATGCCACCAGGTGCCCCCACACACAGCCAGACCTCCTGCTCCTGCCACGGCCCTCGGAGCCAAGGAACTGTATCGCTTGCAGGACACCACAGCATTAAACTTTAAAAGGGTTAACGCTGCCAAGGCCAGTCCCAGCTGACATTAAAACCCCCTGAGTTTAATGATTTAGTAGATTGGCACAATTTCAAGCACACCCTGTTCTATACCCTGCCATTCTGCTGATTTGCCAAAGCTACCACTCGGTAAGTTCATTCACTCCCATCGTTGGTTTAATTCCTCTTTTGCTGTCACAGGCGATGCTGTTCTTGCTCCCCCAGCAAACACATCTGTCTACAAATGAGCACAACTGGAGGGACAGCCAGCCATAGCTCTAAGTGAGGTATGTTTTCCAAACCATTAACATCCTTTTCCATTTGACGTTTCCCCCCTCCAGTAGTTGCCCTAGTCCTGCAAACCAGAACAACCTGCTACACACGGCAACACTTCAAGCAGCAGTAATTCTGGAAAAAGTACCCAACTTTCCAGCTTGCACTGGAGCCAAACAACCCACTTACTGAAATCCCCAGCTCAAACTGTTAAACAGAAGTAGTTGTTGCATCCAGACCTTCCTTTTCCTTTTGGATTGGCAGGAATCAGGAGTTCCAAACCCCGCCTGAGGCCTTGTGTCCAAGGCAGCCCTGGGACAGAGCCGGTGCCCTCAGTGTCCCTTTGATGTGAAAAATACAGCTCTTTTTTAAACATTATACCAAATATCAGCAAGTCAAAGGAAATCAGCCCAAAGAAGGATGTGGGCACAAAGACAGTGATATTTAAACTCAAACATTCTATTAGCCTGAGGGCTATTTGTGAGCGTTGCTCAAGAGAAGTCGGGAAGTTAAGGGTTTGCAGGAACTGCTACTTCTCCACTACTCAGGGACGATGCCAGAAGGCGACCGCCCCAGCTGGGGGGTTTGCCACCGCTCTGTGTTTCTGCAGCTCGGGGAGCCCCAGGACTTGTCATCTCCACAGGTCCCCCGTTTCCCTTCACACATGAAAGAAGCAAAACCTCCCTGTTCCGCCTCTTGTACCTGCCTGATCTGCAGCTGCAACTGAAAGTAGTGAAATCTACCTTAACGTTGGCATTACTTTTTGTTCAAGGATTATGCACATGGAGGAAGGTGGTTTCCGCAGCCACACAATAAACATTTGTTCCTAAACATGATTCCTAACCATATATGTTGTTACTTCAGGGAGCACTAAATATGCAACAACAGGGACTTTATAAATGCTTAAGATGCGGAAAGGCAGATAACCATCATCTGAAGTACCCGGTTAACCCAACGCTTTGAATGTTTGGGCTCACGTTACCATTATTTAAGCAGTTCGTTAAACCTCCTTTTTAGGTGGCTAATGAGGGAGGGCGAGGGGAGCGGGGAGGTACAGACCCAGAGATCCTCCTGTTGATGTTGTACTGCTCACAGATGTCCGAGGCCAGCACTGTGAGCTGGGGCCCGACAATGCTGTCCAGTTTGCGGCAGAACTCCAGCGTGGGCGGGATGGAAGCTGGGGAGCAAAGAAAGGGAGAGGTGAGATTCTCCTCCAGGGAACAGTTCCTGTAGCTGTTTTCATCAAACATCAGTCCTGGGACATGTTTCTCTCTCAATTATACCCTTACGGACGATTGCCAAGGCGCATGGCAACCGAAGCAGCATTTAGTCATTTCATTGTGCAAACTGAGTTACTTCTACACTGAAGAAAAATCCAAAGACAGACAAGAGCACTCATGAAGAACAGGCTCAAATAACAAATTAACGTGAGTATTTTTCAAGAGTCAAACAAGTTGCATGTTGTAGCATTTTGTGCTAATGAAGCGATGCTAACAGGTACTTACCATCAATCATAAAGCAGACAGCTGCACTCATGGCCTGCGACAAAAAAGTTAAAGCAAAAAAACCATTTACAACAGGTTACCCGAGCTTCCTCAAATAAATGACAATACTTCAGCGAGACCACACAGAGGTAAACCAGTTAAATCAAAAACAAGAAAACAACCCAGTTTAAAGGTAACCCTTCACCAGGATAATCCCTCTGCAATCCTGCACAATGCAGGTCAGCTGTGATTTTAACACTCAGCCCTGTTAGTAGGTTTTAACTTGTAGGTTGGTAGCAGTTGTTTTAAAACCTGCTAACAACTACAACTTGAGCTGCAGGTAAAATTTGCTAAAAAGGCATTTCATGCAAGGATACGTGTCTGCAAGAAACTTGCATTTCATTAAAAAAAATTAGTTTTTTGTTTTATTGATGAATGCTACGTAAAGCCAGGTATGAAACTACCTGAAGTACCTGAAGGGTGATATTTTGTCTTAATAAACAACTGTGTGTTTTGGGGAGAGCACAGGAGGGGGAAAAGGGGTTTCGGGCGTTACAGCTCCTGGCTGGAAACACCAGAGAGTTTTCTGTCTCTTTGCTTTAACCTGCTTATATCAACACATCGTTTATACAATTCGTCAGTGCTTCACATCATTGTTGTCTCCATTGTATACAGATTCCTAATTCTGTGGAGTAATTGCAAAGAAAAATGTAATACCTTATAAACAATTAAATGAAGCTCTTCGTAAGTGTCATCAGTGTTAACAAATATTTTGGGGAAACGGCATTTTGCTTCCGGATCATTAAGATTTAAAGGTCCAGTAAGAAACCTAGAAATTAATTCCATAGGTCAGATGTGATGAATTCTTATATTTCAGTTTTTCCTATTTAACAGATGTTTTTGAAACTAGCAATGACCTGCGTGTGTGACTGTATCTGAATATGACACATTTTAAGCCATCGAGATGGGCGGGGAGCCCTAGATACATTATCTTGGCACTTTCACATTTGCAAAGTATTATTTGCATCTGGAGCTCCAGAGTTACAGAACCAGCAAAAGGAAGCCAGAATAACGCCAAGGAAATAAACCGCGCAGATCAAAGAAACAGCCACAAAACTCTTTCCGCATTCAAGCTGTGAGTCTCTCTAAAACCCCTTTTTTGTTGCCACTGGGAAAATACTCTTCTCTTGCTTTCCAGCAGCACATTTGAACTAGTTTTATGTAGAACAGTGGTGTATCAGAAGCACCAAAACTTGGGGCGGAGGGAGGGACAGGGGACAGGGAGTGTGCGCCAACGCCCTGATCCCAAAAGAATTCCATAAATCAGGCAAGAGCAATTATCATGATTAAAGAAATATGTCTAAACCCACAATTACTGAAAATAATGTTGCTCAACTGCTGAAGTACAGAATTGCCTGCTCTGACGTGCTGAGCACAGAGGAAAAATAAATAGATAAATCCCTAGAATAAATCCACACCTTTGTCTGCAGTGCCTGGCTGAAAAGAAAGGACAGGAGCTCTTCCAAAATTTTTCATGCAGTGCATTAAGAGCAGTGGGGAAGAAAAATAAATATGCAGTAATGTTAATGAAGCCTTTCCTCTTTTATTCCCAGAGGTCAAGTTTTACACTGCACCAACTATGGTATGACCCTCCAGAATGAATCCTGGGTGGAATATGTCCTCAAAACACACGTTCTCCTCCCAAACATTCTTGCCTCCCCCTTGAGGGAGGCAGCAGCAGAGGGAGACAGCAAATAAGATCTACCTTCCATAGTGTTGCAGATTCCCTGGCATTTCAGCACGTATTGGAGAATCTCTTCCCGCTAGCTGAAGTGGAAAAGAACACACACAAGAAAAAACAACTTAGAAGTATTTTCCATTACTTTTTGTGGGCTGTCTTTAAATCAAAGCAATGCAAAGCATTTGCAGAAGTTACCACTCAAAGATGTGCACTCTTTGTGTAACATGGAGGAGGTAAAGCTAAAGTGTAGGAGATGCCAATGGAACAGGGCATTCTGATTTTGCATTTATTAATTTTAAAACTTAGCTTATGGAGCTTTTTGATGTGGGGAGGGATAACCAACTCCATGTGGCCTTATGGGTTTAGCCATGAACTGAAGTGATTCATTTGCAGCACTGAGCACTCATCGGGTATCGCGTCAGTGAACTCCCTCTCACCATTCCACGTTCAAATTGCCAGCACAGTTTACATTTTAAGTGTCAGGGGCAAATACCACTGAGTTTAGTAAAGTGCCCTGAAAGCAATAAATCTCAGAATTCCTAAAGTAAAATTTAGGAGGGGAGGAGAGACACTCCTCTTTGGCATTTTAGCCCTTAGTGGTACCAGATAAATGAAAAAAAAGGAAGAAAAAAGCCCAACCAAACCCAACCACAATGTGCACGTCTGAGCCCCAAAACCCCAACTCCTGTACCTCAGGCTCCATGTGCCTTGGAAACAGAGATGTCGTCAGATATTTGTACAAAATTCTCATGTCGTCTTGCTCCAGTCCACTCCTACAACAGGGAGAAAAAGCACCACAAGGTGTGTTTGTGCTGCAGTTCAGACCATGCATTTTCTCCAACCAAAACTCAGGGAAAGCACATTCCAAACACAGGCAGCAGTTTCGGTGTCCCAGTAGATTCATTCCGAGAACGTTCATTTTAATAAAATGTTAGTTTATTTGCTAAACACAAAACACATATAAATTAGCTGTAAACCAGAAGAGAAACAGAAACAAGATCTAAACAGAGGTGAGGTTTGCTATTCTTATGTCCATTTCTAAGTAGAATTCCTCACAACCACTTGAACTCCCTGGTCCAGAAACACACAAAGAGAGATCTTTAAAAGAACCTTCTCTACTAAAAGGTCCTACCGAGGAACTTGTGTACAAGCAGAGGCTCTGTGCGATGGGAATGACAAGGACACGTCTCCAGCTGTTACTCAGGCCAACTTGAACATCGCCATTTGGTACGGGTTAGAGGTTTTAAAGTCAAAGACCAATGCCTTTCTTACGTATGACTTATTTTTCCATTCAGTTTTCTCATTTTCACGCAACTCTCTCACTGCTGCAGAAGCTTTGCTGTTATGGCACTTACTTATAGACTGAGAAGACTCTTGTAAGAAGACACAAGAGAATTATTGAAGTACCTACCAGATCAGCTGGTCGTTGTAGAGAAATGCAGTATACTTGACTATGCTCAGGCTTTCTTCCATCCTATTAATAAATGACTGAATTTTCAAGTAAGTCATTTTATCCAGTGGAAAGAAGCTGATTCCACAGAACACATCCAGCAGATCACAAGACTGTAAATGCAGCGTCTGCAAGTACTAAGAGAATAATGACAGTTGGCTTTTAGAATTCAGAAAGCTTCCAGTGTGTAGATTTAAATGATGAATTTGAATCTAACCCCCAGTAATCTACACGACCCAAAAACCCCACCCCTTCCAATTCTGCTTGTACAACATACTCCTTCACGCGGGGACAGACTTTTTAGCAGGGCCTGTAGTGACAGGACAAGGAGTAATGGCTTTAAACTAAAAGAAGGTAGATTCAGACCAGATAGAAGGAAGACATTGTTTATGCTGAGGGTGGTGAGAGCCTGGCCCAGGTTGCCCAGAGAAGCTGTGTCTGCCCCATCCCTGGAGGGGTTCAAGGCCAGGTTGGACGGGGCTTGGAGCAACCTGGTCTGGTGGGAGGTGTCCCTGCCCAGGGCAGGGGGTGGCACTGGGTGGGCTTTAGAGGTCCTTTCCAACCCAAAGCACTCTGTGGTTCTACGTGTGAATATGACTCCAGATGTCAGCTTGCTATTATTTCATGTAATGACAACAGCTGCTAAGACTGGCTCAAGGTCTTCTGAGAGGATAAGAAAGCACAGCCTGTCTCACCAATGTTTAATTTCAGAACTAACTCCATAGAAGTATGAGCAGATAAATTCATTAGTTTTCAATGTGCAAAGGAAAAGGTAATTTCTATTATTCTCTTTTTTAATAGACTGTAACCTTTAGCAAGAGATTTCAAACGCTCTGCTATGTGAAGGATGAGTTACCCGATGGCTCCCTCTACAGCCATTTCACCTTGCCACAAACCCCAGCAAGTACAACACAGCTGAGCGGTACAGCAGATCTGCCACACTTATAATCTAGGTCTCACTTCCTTTCAGAGTTTCCGTGCAGCCCAAACCTGCCAGCAACACGCAGCCAATTCGTTCAGTAGGGTTTTGACAGGACAACTTGCGTGACCAAACCTTTCAAGTATTTCTAATTCCCCAGCGGAAGAGAGAAACAACTTTTTATTGGATTTCTTTCTGTTATACAAATCTATAGCAATTACTGTTTTATCTTCAGTAGGCACTTCAAAGTAAAGCAACATTTTAAAAATAAAAATCCATTCTTTCCTTTTTTGCCATGCTCTATTTTTTAATTTAGTCTAGACAGAAGTATATATCAGCTAATCAAACAGGCACTCCTTATGCCTACAGTGGTCATTTTAGAGTCCGACAGTCTTACAAAAAACAAGCAAAAAAACCACCAAAACCCCACAAGCAAAGGCTGGCCCAAAATCCAATTGAACTGTGCTTTTGTTTATACTGTCACAATATTGTGTTATTTTAAAAGCCTGCCTAGAGAACAAGATTTTAAACGTCATGGTTATCAGATATCTATAGTCTCATCTCTCCCACAAGAGAACTAGCTGCTGACAGCAGCCCTGTTTCCTTCTGTGCAAGCAAGAAAAATGGAGCAGACAGACACTTTTAAAGCACATCTTTTAAAGGCAACTTATGTGCCTGAAAAATAAGGTCTTACCCGATGGAAAAATTTCTCTAGTCTCTCCGTTAGAACTTTTACACCTCCATCTTCCATGGCTTTCAGGAATGTGCCATTGAAAAGCTAATAGTTAAAAGAGAATCAGTCAGTTGGATATTAATTTACAACAATTTATTCTAACTCGGCCATGAATGTAACTAGATTACAACACAGCTCCTGTTTCTCAGTATTTGGGCTCCACATAGATCCAAACGTACCCCCTTTTTATTGAAAACACCTCTCAAATTTGCAGAGTGTCTATGGCAGCAGTGGCAGAATTAGAAAAGGAAACTAAACTCTTTAATGGTAGAGAAATTATTTATCTCTGTCACTTAAGTATCTTATGCTTTTGCTTTCTGTAAGCCAGATTGTTTATCCAGTATTGTTTCTCCAACGGATAATATCTAACACCATCAAAATCAAATGCTTAGTGGTGGAACTGCCCATGAAAGAAGAAATGTGGACTTCACAGAAATTAGAAGGCTCTTATTTTTACAATAAGCCAATGAACTGGCACAGGTAACTGCAGAAGGTGGATATTTCTCTTTCATCAACACCATTAGAGCTTCAGGAAGAGCAGACAATAGTAGAGACGAGAGCGTCAAAGCCCTGATGAGCTAGCCCATCCAGAGGTACTGTGAGGATCTCATCCTCTGCCCACAAGTGTTAACTCTACCTTGTACATGCTGTAGCACTGCTGGAGCACCGAACTGTAAACCTTGTCCTGTAGAAAAGAGGGCAGGATATCAGTATAGGCAGAGGCGGAATTTCAAATATCTTGGCTGAGCTACACATAATGTATGTTTTTGAAGAGCCAGCAAACACACAAATTAGAAAAAATAAATCTCTGCAAAGTTCAATAGCATTTTCAGTCAGCATCTGGGAACGTCTTTGTACTTAAAAAGTAGTTTTTCAATAAAGGGAGTCCCCCCTTACTGAAAGTGCCTCATTAACTCACAAACAAGATACTAGTTACAAAAACTGCCCTTCCCCAGAGCAGTTGTCAGTGAAAATGAGCTTATTTCAGACCAGTTTTCTCTTCATCCAGGTCAAAGGCTAAAGGAGGTGGGACACCTCCTAAAAAACAGCAGGTTTTAATTGGGCGAGGATCTTAACCCAGATGAAAAAGAGACTTTTTTATTGTTTATCTAGCAAAATAGCATGCCTATTACACCAATCCCTTTCTTAGATCCCACTGAACAGAACTAGTGCACACTGTAACGAACGAGGCAGCAGAAGTAAGCAGCTTCTCAGATGTCATCCTGCCTGGCCACAGACCCTTCCTGTGTGCGACTGAACCTACCCGATCACAATGCAGTTTGGACAAGACATCCCACAACAGTCAGGAGCTGTTTGTTTCCCCAGATTATTAGCAAAGATTACTAGCAGTCTTAAGAAAGTATACATGTATACTTAAACCTAATAAAAATACGTAAGATTTAAAATCTTGCAAGAACTCTATTAAACAGATACTAAGAACTATTCACGTATTCCAAGCTAAAAGTCTCACAGCTGTACATTTCACTGATGTTTATCAGGGGATCTTGAACTGCTATCTGGGTAATTCTCTATCTTACTCTCTTCTTTAAATTTATGGAAAACTACTTTGCCCCTTTTCAATGTATGGAGATATACATATATAAAAATCAATTTGGCAGCAGTTCAAGAAGACTCAAACTAAGATATTTCTGGAGGAACTCTTAAAATACAAATGTAATGTATAAAAAAAAAAAAAAAGAAAAGGAAAAAGTTCAGTATTACCAGTAATTCTTCTTCTTGATATTCGTAGACTGGCTTTCCATCTTTGTGTTTTTCTATTATGGGATTCCGTACAACCTAGGAAGTGGAAGAGGCTGGTATTAGACAATGCAGAATGCATTAAGAACATTGCGATACAATGCTTTAGAAATATGCACATCACATGCATAAGTACCATGACCATCCAGAAGTTTTCTTCAGGTTCATGGAAAAATTGTCTGTTCTTCTGTGTATGCAGGGATTTTGCAGGTTTTGTTGGACTAAAGGTCCTGGAAAGAAAACATATATGTAGACATAGATATTTATACACACAAGAAGAAAACACGTGATTGGGAAATTTAAAATACAGTGCTTGCGCTAACGCAATGAGCCGTGCAATCAGAGTCCATACCTTGTGAACTGTACTATAGCTTCACATAGTCCCACATTTCTAATTTTTTCATTCTTTTCTACTTCATTTGGGTGATAGAAGAGAATCTTCTTTTCTTCCTAAATTTGAAAAAAGAATCAAAGCAAATGCATTGTATACAGAATCAGAGTTTAAGAATACTGAGTTCATGGTCTGCTTGTTTTTTAACTTTAATCCCTAATTTCCTAAGCAGAATTTTATTTTGTACCTAAATGGGCTTCTGTAAGAACAGATAGAAGGCATATTTAAGCACACTTGAGCAGTCAGTCATCCCAAGATCTCTCAAAGTGCTTTACAAAGTGAAGACTATTGACATCACAGACCCATGTCCCTTGGCAACTGGTTCAAAGCAAGGTGAGCTGCAAAGCCAAACCAAAGTGTGGCTAGTGTCAATAGCTCACATTGCCCAAGGACTTGTCCAGTCCAGTTTTGAATATCTCCGAAGATGGAGCTTCTACAACCTTTCTGGGCCCCATTCTGTTGCTTGACCACTTCACTGTGAACATTTTTTTTCTTCTATCTCATCAGAATTTCCTTTGCTGGAGCTTCTTCCATTATCTCTCACCCTTTCACTTCTGGAAGAACCTGACTCCATCCTAGAATCATAGAACGGTTTGGGTTGGAAGGGACCTTAAAGATCATCTAGTTCCAACCCCCCTGCCATGGGCAGGGACACCTCCCACTAGAGCAGGTTGCTCAAAGCTCCTCTACAGCCACCGTGAAGACAGCCCTTGATCCCCTTCCACATCGCCTCTCCTTCAGGATGCACAAATCCAGCTACCTGAGGCTCTCCGGGTCCACCACAGGTTGTGGCCCCCAACCCACCCCCCTCAGACTTGCTGCAGTTTTTTGGCATTTCTCCTACCCTGGGGAGCCCAGAAGGACATGGTGCCAGTCTCATCAGTGCTGAGGGAGGGGAGCAATCCCTTCCCTGGGCTGGCTCACGTGCCCCAGCACACGGACCCGAACGCTCTTGATTCCACTGGCATAAGGGCACGGGCTGATTCACCAGTGACCCTCTGGGCACAAGGGCACGGGCTGATTCACCAGTGACCCTCTGGGCACAAGGGCTCCCCAGGCCTGTTTCGCCAAGCTGCTGCCTAACCAGCCCCCGGCCCCTCATGGTGCACGGGATGGGGCGTTCGTCTCCGCTGGGCTCCATGAGGTCTCTGTGGGCCCATGCCCAGCTCCCGGGGGTCCCCCCGGATAGCAGCCCTGTTCCTGTCACAGCCTCCCCAGGCCGGGGCCACCCATGGCTGGAAGAGGGGGCGCTCCGGCCCATCACCCTGGTCACTGCCATGCACCTGTGGACAACTGCCCTGCACGAAACTGGTAACACCAACGACCAGGTGAACCATCCCACCTGCTCTTACCTCAGAACAGACTATAGCTTCTTGATTTTACTTAGCAAAGATCACTATAACAAGAAAATACTAGCAATAGCTCAGATAGAACTAAGGTAAGCATTACGCTTTCTACCACAGAAAATTATTTTCAGAAGAAGTTCCCGCACCGGTAACAGACAGCGGGTAACAGGCCGGCTTCCCCCTACGGCGCTGCAGGCCCCGCTGCCGAGGGCGCCCTGGCGCCGTTCTGCGGCAGCGGCTGTGGCGTCCCCGCCGCAGG